>SNQJ01S0011820.1:128661-144631 GCA_010110895.2 Picea sitchensis | reverse complement strand
AAATGAGGAAAAGGATTGGGGAATTACAAAAACAAAATCAGGAACTCCAACAGGAAGTGAAGGAATATCAACTCTTGGACAGGTATATCAAAAAGGAAAATGAGCAGTTGAAAGCAACCAGCCAACAAATTCAAGACGACCATGAAGAGACTTCTAACAATCTCAAGAAGGTATTAAGACTCCTACAATACATTAGGGTCATCAAAAGGGAGATGAGAGAAGAGGCTTCAGCCATCAACATCATTGGTCCACCAAAGTAAAGAACACAGTCTCAACTTTTGAAAAATTTTGGATTTTGTTTTTCAGTTGCATGAGGACATGCAATGATTTTGGCATGGTGGAATGTTGAGACCCAAAATTGACATCCCCATTACCCTATTATACTATTCACCTGTACCTTTTGGCCTACCTAAAGCTTGAGTGAATGACAAGAACGCTACCAATTGCCAGTAATAAGCTCATAAGGTAAAGTATGGTTAATTCATGCATTTTGTGGTTTATTGAGTTAAGGAATTAAATATTTCATGTACTAATGCTCGATTTTTCATATGTGAATATTTGACCTCTAGATGTCTAGCGTTCTTGTAACATCTTAGCCATCCGGTACCCGCGCACCAAGACTGATGCTGTCTGAATATGGTACCAAGCGCATCCTGTACTAAAATAGCATATGTTGTGATCTGGTACCAACACACACTGTTATGATCTCGTACCAACGACCATGTACTGTCATGATCCGGTACCACCTTTTGCCCACTATCATGATCCGGTACCATCTTCCTATTATGATACAGTACTAATATGGAAGATCCTAATGCACTATGTTAAGTGCCAGATCTCGCCTAAGTCAATTGGTGGACGCCTATTTTCCTTAGCAAGGCTATGATAAGAATAGTTTGTTGATTGCCTCATCCTCATGCACTTCGTGTCATGAGTATGAAGCTAAAGATGTAACCGAATGATTGAATTCAACAACTAATTGATTTGCAAATCACTTCGCCTCCTTGTGTTTCACAATTCAGACTATCAAATAGTCGTGGCAAGGATGGTAGAAGGGTAGGAGAGTTAGCATATTACCAATATGTAAAGTAGCATATGATGGTACATAACATATCCTGAGTGAATATTAATGGAATGCCATTTTATCTCTATACTCTGATTATCTATGATTAACTGTGAGTTGAGTTGTTAACGAAAGTTTTGATTTTATGTTTTGAAATGTGAGTGAGAGTAATGTGTGTGTAGAAGACAAGCCTCCTGTAGAATTCAGCAGCTGACCTATTGAAGAAGCAAGGGCCCACCGCCCAACAAAGGTCAACCTCTTTGTAGATTAGCATTAGTATTTGTTTTCAGTATTATAAACATTGAATCAGCTAAAGCTTTAACTCTATTATATGATAGAAGTACAACTTAGATTAAGATTTCCCTTCTATAATTGCTTAGAGATCTTTAATTGCTATGTTTTTGCATATGCCCTATTTCTGTTCTCATGAATTTGATTTCATTCAGTGAAGTTCATTGTGAACCACAACATAACCAACATATTGACTATTGAACTACCCATGCTATGCTTTGTTGATTGATGTGTGACTTCCTTTCAGAAGTGTGGATTCCATAGTTAGTTTTCTGGGTCAGATATCATAGTTTATCTATCAAACCAATTCCATATCATACTTGCATGTGCCATAATGGAATAGATAGTCTCTCTGTGAAAGACAACCAAAGTGCATTGCAGTTTGCTATTTTGATTTGTTTCCAGCATGCATAATCTAGTTTAATTCTATACTCGTGACATTAGAAATTAGCTTTCTTACTGGTGTCTTGTAACTCTGTTGATTACGAATCCTAGATTGATAATTAATGAGTGCATTATATTAGACATATAATTAGCACAACACTTTGCACTATAAATTCAAGCATTAAATTGATTTTACTCTCGGTGCACTGCTACCCAATGGGTCGATCTATCACTACTCTATGTCATAAATTGAGGAAATCAAGCACCAGATGCAAGAGCTACTTGGAAAAGAGAACATTCAACCAAGATCATCACCTTGTGGAAGAGAAATCATTCTTGTGAAAAAGAAAGATGGGACCAAGCTACTCTGCATTGATCATTGGGCCCCAAATAAAATCACAGTTAGGAACTAGTACACAATTCTCTGAATTGACGATCTCCTTGACTAGCTCAAATGGGGAAAATACTTCAGTAAGATTGACATAAAGTATGGCTACCAACAGGTCTCAATAGGGCAAACCGATGTATGGAAGACTTCCTTCAAGTCAAAATAATGTATGTTTTAATGGTTGGTCATGCCCTTTGTCCCGATGAATTCCCTAGAAAATTTCATGAGGATGATGGACGATATCTCGCGGCCTTTAACCAATTCTTTTGTGGTGGTGTATTTGGATGACATCCTCATATTTAGCAAGAGTTGGGCAGAACACTTGCAACATATTTAATAGGTTCTACACACTCTACGAAAACACAAGCTATATGCAAATTTAGAAAAATGATCCTTCGGTGTAACGTCCCTTAACCACCCAGGTCGGGGCATGCTACCTCAAACCTTTTTTGAATTCAAGGTCTTTGCCATCTACTAGGAAATGTCACTTGAAATAAAACTTCTCACTCTATTTTTGATGGTCAGAACTGTCCATGCCTAGGTATAGACCTACTGGGACATTACACATAAATATCTTGGTGAAACATCATACATATAAATTTAACAATAAAATGCATTCTACTAATACACAATTTTAATGCAGAAATCACAACCATTTTCTACAAACAGCTCACACATGCAACATTATAACTATCATGACATGTACATGATACACAACATAGAAATTAACATAGAAATGGTACTTATATTTTTATGAATGTTACCAACTGTGTGTAGACCTTCCATGAACCTCCCAACCTTACACCACATTGTTCATCAGTCTCTACACTGGGTCACCCCCCAGTTGGGACTAAGCTCCACCTAGGTAAAGGGGATCCTAGGCTAGGTTGAAGTTACAAAGTCTCAGGAAGGATTATGTCCCCAGGAGTCCACTCATGTTCACATATTATAGTCCCTCATTCCCCACATGCATTTCCCACCCCAAGGAGTGTGCCCCTTCTCTGCTCAACAATCATTCAGCTGCCCCACTCCCTGTTACACATTATTTTGGTCATTCTAATGATGATATCACAGACATGTGTTCAGGCTCCCAAAATGAATTTCTGCCTGAGAAAATCAACTTCTTTCCTCCTCTACAAGGCTTCTTTTTAGAAAGGGTCCACAGACTGCTCATACTACACAGTGCAAAAATCTACAATTTCTGCAGGCTGCTCTATCGCTGGCCCGCGGGATTTCCGCAAGCTGCTACATAGGCAGGGTATACCCACGATTATGTGTGGGATCATGCACCAAGGTGTAAGTCCGTTAAGTAGGTAATCAACGTAAATTTTCCACTCTAGCCCAGCCCCTTCTTGTCTCGACTTCACGACGTTGGATTTCATCACCAACTAGTGACTTCGGAATAGGAAGGTTTTGTTTGCTTGGTTTTGATTCCTAGATTCTACTAGCGAATGTTGTTTGTTAACATAGTTGTCCATATATTGTTTTCGTAGAATGTTTGGTTCGACCAACATTGACCCTCCACGTCATTCACGTAGGATGTAGGGATTACCTCCATAAGATCCAGAAGTTTCTCAACCCTGGCCTCCTAACCCACCAGAGGATTCTCCTCTTCAGAGTGAGATCTAGGACCACGTACCTGCACATCCGGAAAGGACCGATTTTCTAGAGATATTTCGGGTTGTTTTGGACCCTCTAGAAGCTTTCCGCCTAACTCCTGTATACGAGAGACATATTCTCCGACTCAATTTGTCTGGAGAACTTGTTGTCGACACTTTTGGATTACCTCCTGAAATTGTCGCCCGCTTAAACAGAGACCCTTTTTGGGCCATTGACATAGTTTAGACTCCAACTTCTAGAAGGAACCCTCCTACCTCAGAGACAGGAGTTGAAATCCCTACCACTTCTGAACCACTCGAGACATCTTACATGTTTACGATACCTTTAGATCACTTTAACAATACAACGTGCTATTATTTTCCCAATTCAAAAGCATTTCTAGCTGGTTCCAGTTCAACTATCACTCTTTAGTAGGCCCATTCCATGATGGTCCCAAATACTACGATTATTCCTACAGGGAATACGGTGGCTAGACAAACACCTATTGGCACACCACTTTTACCTAGTCGGATCCCATCACTTCCTCTTGGGTATAATGCATTGAATGATTCTATTCTCGTTCCTACCCAAGTTGCATCTGGGACTCTTGGAGTCTTCACTCCTCCTGGGCACAATCATGTTCCTGGTTTTATTCTGACACTTCCTTAGCCCCCTCCCCCACCGGAGGGTCTTATCCACCTCTCACCGGTGGACCGGACCCTAGTGGCATTACTCAATCTTTCACACCTAATTATCAGATTCTTGTTGGTAGACAATTTAACCCTAGGGGCCAATTTCAACCCCCTCTTAGAGGTCAAACCCCAATGGGAACACAACCTCTAGTTGGAGGGTGTAACACACCCACCAAGGGGCTAGAAAAGTTTTGGCCTTTTTCTTCTTTTATCCGAGGAACAAAATTCCTCAAATCTCTATGGGGCCTGATACAGGCCCTGCCATCCCTTATCCATACTCATATGATTGGCGTCTATGACCACATTCCTTATCGGAGAGGTGCTCGTCGGCTTTCGCGATTCAGGAAATCGTGATGCATACATTTCCCTTTCTCTCTTGTCTTTCAAAGGGCCGAAAACCGAAATGGTTTTAACCACTTATCGAGATTCACAACAACTCGGATTAAGCCCTGGTACTCTACCCTTTGGGATTTCGCATACTGGAATTTAAGGATATGCGACGATAGGAGGTTTCACACTTAGGTTTCTTGGGAGCCGAAACTATGAAACCTGCATATATATATATACATTGCTCCGTCTATTTCAGGAATTCGCAAACCGGGTTTTCGGGATATATATATATATACATTGCTCCGTCTATTTCAGGAATTCGCAAACCGGGTTTTCGGGACTGGTGAGTACAAGAAAACTTGCCAATAGGTATCTCGGGTACCGAGATACCGAAATACCCAATATTATTCATGCGAAGACATTTTGGCATTCCTCCTTTCAGGATTTCACGTTATGTGAAAACAAGGAGTCTCGCCCCTAGGTTTCCCGGAAGCCGAAAACTCCGAGGCATCAAAACTTTAAACATGCTCCACTATTTCGGGGTTTCCTCCATTGGGATTTTTCTAATCGAGCTTTCAAGACTGGTGATTTCATGGGGTCCGCACTTAGGTACGTCGGGTGCTGAAATACCAAAGTATAATAACTTCTCCACACTCCATCCTTTTGGGGTTTCGTAAGTCAGGATTTTGGGACTTGCGAGTACAAGGGAAACTTACTCTTGGGTTTTCCAGGTGTCGAAATGTCGAAAAGCCAAACCATGTCACGCTATGCCCAAATCGGGATTTTACGAGTCAAGGTTTCATATATCAAAACCTCGCGCTACAAGAGGTCAAAGATTCACACTCCTCGACTACCCAAATGCCGAAAAGCCGATGCACCCGCTCGTCATACACTCGACCAAATTTGGGGTTCTGCAGTTCAGGATTTCACAACTAGCGGGTACAAGGGAAATTATCCTCGAACGTCCCGGTTCCAGAAATTTTGAAAACCAATACTTACCCATGCTGGTCCAATTCGGGGTTTTGTGAATCGGAGATTCGTAATGTGCACAGACAGGAGGTCTCGCATCTAGATCTTCGGGGAGCTGAAACTCTGAAGTACCAACTCTTAACCTGTGCATCTATTTTGGGATTTCACCCATCGACATTTTGCGGGTCGGGGATTCAGGACTTGCAAGTACAAGGAACTCGCCTCTAGGTATTCCGGGTACCGAAATGCCAAAAAGTCACATTCTGTTGTTTCAGGACATCGCAAGTTGGGGTTTCGGGACTTGCGAGTACAAGGGAACTCGCCCTTGGGTATTCCAGGTACCGAAATGCCGAAACATCACATTCTATTGTTTTGGGACATCGCAAGTCGAGGTTTCAGGACTTGCGAGTACAAGGTAAATTTCCCTTGGGTATTCCAGGTACCAAAATGCCGAAAGGTCACACTCTAAGAGGATCATCCTCTCTTATGCAGGATTTTTAATACTTAAACTATAAAATCCTCCTTCGGGTCCTCAAGCAAATTTCACCAGGTTTGAAGACCAGACTGAAAGGTCTTTTGGAAAGTAAGGGAGCGATCCCAAAAGGGTGCCTTGTGGGGAAATCTATCTAGGGCAGCGTGAGAGACAAATAAGAGAAACAAATTTCCCGAGAATAGATTTGAAAAATGAATTCGTTCATGTACATATATATATATATATATATATATGTATAAAATGAATGTGTTCATTCCAACATAAGCATGCAACCACCATTTATGATCAAAACACCATGCAGACATTTCTACACAGAAAATATTTATAAGTGTTCAAACCATGAGCATACATTCCAAGATATTCAATGCAAGATACAAGATGTAAACACTTATCAGAAAACACCAGGTGTGATGCAAATCCTGAGAGGGGTGCTCGTTTCCACCCAACCATAGGCTCAGTGACTCCCAACGGATTTACCACTAGCCACCCCCGAGCTAGACCACGATGTTGTGAGACTGAGTCTCTATTCATCAAAAGTCAAGAACGAAGGTTACTCTCCTTCTTCTCTGCTTATCAATCACTCTGTGTATTTTTTCAGAGTCCTAATTTCTTCTCTCTTGCGATCTTCGTCGTGACTGGCCCACCTCCCACACCTCTTTCCTACCTTTTCTTTCCCAGGGAGGTTGCATGTGGCACGAACTTCCCCGTGGTGGTCAGGTCTGAGGCTTCCACGAATGGGCGGTTCATCCCCCATCCCTCATTAACTCATGAGGAGCCTCTTCACCTACCAACCTGGAGAGTAATTCATTTCGGGGCCAGCGATCCGCTCTTAGTTCTCCAAGCCAATGAAGACCAAATACGGTTTGGTTCTGTGGAAGTTAACGCCACCATTCTAGGTGCCTTCCACCACCTTTCTTCAGCCATCGTGGTCTCTTTGTCAGCACATACCCCTCTTAGCAGTCATATATATATATATATTCATAACATTATTTACCTTCATGGACCTTTTACTAAGGTCCATTCAAATCAAACATTCACATCTTTGAGTTTTCCATAGTTCTTGGCCAGTATAGTTATTTTTACAGACTAGGGGAAACATGGTGTTACATAGGTAAACCCCCAACCAGCCCACCCTATGGACAGAACATCCCAACAACTTTAGCTCAGTATTGGAACTTTCTTACCTAGGGTAATACTCAATCGACTTGGGGGAAACAACCTCAATTCACCTCTTTCATACCCCCTGGTATGGGCCAACCTTACCCCAGGACCTCCAATCCCATTTGGGGTTCGAATGTTCCATCTACTATCCCTTTCCAAGGGAACATACCTAATCAGTACAACCCCACGGGATACTTACCACCACACCAACAACTGAATCTTCTTGGATCTTCACATTATATGCAAACTTTTTACGGTTCTACTGGTATACCGATGGGAATTCCTCCCCAAAGTCACCAGTACCCTCACGTGAATAGACAGTTACCCTTTTTTTCCACTTTGGATCTCCCTAATTTGTCTAGAATTTTGAATGACCCTATCCGTCACTCTCCTCATTGGTCTGTCATACCAGCGAAACTACCATCCGACATTCCTAAGTTCGATGATAAACTAGGAGAGTACTCGAGCAATCATGTAATGACTTTCCACCTTTGGTGTTCATCCAAATATCTGATGGATGACTCCATTCAGTTACGTATTTTTCAATGAACTCTCATGAGTTCAGCTGTGAAGTGGTATATAGAATTATCATGAGGCTTCTTCACTAATTTCAATACCCTAGCTATGGATTTCCTCACTCACTACTAGTTGCAAATTTGTTATGAAACAAGAACCGATATTTTGAGTTCTTTCAAGAAAAGTCAAGCCACTCATATCTACGATCAGATTCATGAGTGGAGACGAAGATGATGTCTAATCAAAATCGATATTCCCAATCAGTTATTTGAATAATGGTTCACGAAATCCTTCATGAATGAAATATCTAAATAAATTGATATGAGCGGAGTTGTCACAGAAGAATAGGTGATTAGTCATGCCCAGTATGTCGATCTTGTTTATTCACAAATGGGTACTCTTTATGATCTTCTCCCTGACGCACCTCGTCCTTCTACCACAACCACCTCAACAACCCCAGCATCTTCTCATGTCGTTGATGGTGTGATAGGTACTTTCCATGCCCAACCGCAATCTGCATATGCCTCTCACACCACACCCAAATCCCATGCTTCTAATTTTCAAAATGCCCTGACGCCCACCCCTCCCACTGGTAAAACTTCATAAGTGAATGTCGTTCAATCGAGTTCTACTGGTAAGAATAAATCCAAAAAAGGGAAGGGTAGGAATAAGAAGGATAAAAATAACAACCCACAATCTAACAATACCAAGACACAACCTGCTGATGATAAGGATAAATGAAAACCTTTCTATCCTTGCATTATCTGTGGTGATGATCACTACATGAAGGATTGTCCAATACATGTTGAGGTGACGAAGTTCCTCCAAGGGACCCCAAAACCTCCTACACCTGTTGTCTTGTCTCAACCCTTCCCTTCTCAACAACAAGCTCAATTGGTCATCCATAATCAACTTTCTTCCTCCACTACCTCCTATGTACTTATGTGTAATGATGATTCAAAGAAGAATGAAATCACACTTACCACTCATGCCAAAGCTTACTCTTCATCCAAGGATAAATTTGACAATATACCACCTCTGTTGGTTCAACTATCTCCCTCGACTCCACCTTCCAATGGCCCTCTTCATCTCGAACAACCGAGACCCAATACAGTCCTTCGCCCTCCTCCTAAGGGCATGGTTAGGAATTCTTCCTTCAATCCCCATGTGTGTTTTTCCCAGAACTATAGTACTGTATAAGATCTAGCATAAGCACTATCTACGATGTCAACCCTAAAAGTCCTTCAGATTTTTCCTACACAATAGAAGGCACTGTTGAAATCTATCGGTGGAATCGACCCTACGGATACGAATTTGATAATATTTGACTTGGAAGATCACATTCCAAGGTTACCCCCTCATATCGCATTTCAAATACAAGTTGTTTTCGTGGACAAGAACATTTGTAGAAAAGTTATTGATGAGGGTGCCTCGATGTGTGTCACATCTATCGCATGCTAGAAAGCCATTGGCTCTCCTCCCTTAACTGAATCACACAACACTCTCAAAGCCTTTAATGGCTCTGGATTTAAACCCTACAATGTTCTCCCTTTATTTCCTATTATGTTAGAAGGAAAAACGGTCAGTGTTGAAGTTGAGTTCTTTGATGCACCTCTTGATTACAATTTTTTACTTGGTCGTAGCTAGATAGATTCCATGCGTGTAGTCATGTCTACTCTTTTCCGTATTGTGTGCTTTCCACATCAAGGAAAAGTAGTTACAGTAGACCAACTGGCCTTCTTTAACTCTGATACGCGTATCAACAATGTACCTTTCATTGCAAAGACACCCCCTAGGTACGAGAATGTCGGTGTGGGTCTACTAAAATATTCCACTCTGATGGGTACGTTTCCAATCCCACCACCTGATGTTCCACCTCCTTTGGTCACCTCGATTAACATGATCTCCACCTCCATTCGTGAAACTCTCATGTCTTCTGACCCATGGATAGTACTCGCACCCGGTGATTATCTTCGCTACGAAAACCAGATGCCTTTAAGTCTAGTTGAATCCGCCTACCAAGCCATTCAATCGGATGACCCTTCCACTCCTTCTCTCATTGATTCATCTCCTGATCCATTCCACATTATTTTCCCCATGGACGAGATGATTATGTCAGTCATGTCGATGGAAGATACCCCTTGGGATGATGGACATCATCGTTCCATTCTCTTTCTTGAAAAACACACCATCGAGAGTTACCAACGAATCTCGACTCCATCGACCATTGTCATCATTCCTTTGGTTCCTGAATCCACGCACGATGTGTTATACGAAGGGAACATAAGAAACATTTCACCCACCATCCACCTTGAAATATCTATTCAACTTGGAGTTTTCGAAAATGTCCACATCTGAGCTTCATGTTCGACTGATGAGGTTGTCACGTATAAGTCACTTTTCCAAGAATTTTGTGACATCTTCACGTGGAGCTGCGAAGAGATGTCAGGTATTGAACCTGATATTTTTGTACATGAAATTAATACCTACCTGGACGCTAAACCTGTCTGACAGAGACTTCGCCTGGTCCACCCTCATAAAGCAGCTGCTATCAAGCTTGAAGTCGAAAAACTTCTTAAATCTGGCTTTATTTATCCAGTGGCTTTGACTGATTGGATATCCAATCTAGTTCTGGTTAATAGGAAACAAGGTATGATCCGTGTCTGTGTTGATTATAGGGATATCAACAAATCTTGTCCTAAGGACAACTTTCCTACCCCTTTCATTGACCAAATCATCGACGATTGCACCGGAAGTGAAATGCTCTCTTTGATGGATGGTTTCTCTGGATATAATCAAATCAATATCTTACCTGCAGATCAACACAAAACCTCTTTCATTTGTCCTTGGGGCACTTTTGCCTACCAAAAACTACCCTTCGGTTTGAAGAATGTTGATTCAACGTTTCAACGTGCAATGTCTTATCCTTTCCATGATATTAAGCACATTGTAAAACCATATTTAGATGACCTACCAGTGCATTCCATGCATCGTAGTGATCATCCGACCCACCTCTGAGGCATTTTCCTTCGCTGTCGGTTCTATCGTATACACTTAAACCCACACAAATGTGTATTTTGTGTGGAGTCTGACCGACTCTTGGGCTTTATTGTGTCATGTCAAGGGATCAGGGTAGATCCTTTGAAGGTTGAGGCGATCCTCAATCTCCCTCCTCCTTCCTCACTTTGCTAGCTAAAACGTTTGCAAGGGAAGGAAAACTTTCTACATCATTTTATCCCAAACTACACTGAGTTAACACTTGTATTTACTCGACTATTAAAGAAAGGCTCTGAGTTTGTATGAGAAACCTCTTCCAACAAAGCCTTCGACACTTTGAAATTGACTTTAACCCGTACCCCACTACTTTTCCCACCCGATTATAGTTGATATTATTTCCTTTATCTCGCTTCTTCGGACTCGACCATCGCCATGGTTCTAGTCCAAGAAGATGATTTACACGATGAACATGTCATTTATTATTTGAGTCAGAGTCTCACGACTACCTAAGCCAAGTACTTACATGTTGAAAAATTGGCCTTGGCAGTTGTTCAAGATGTCCAACGTTTCCGTCACTTTATTCTATTATGCAAGACCATTGTAATTTCGGATTGCAACCCTATGCAACACATTCTTACACGTCAATTGCTAGGGGGAAAATACTCCAAATGGATAGTGATTCTCCAGGAGTTTGACTTAGAATTCGAATGCGCTAAGTCCAATAAATCCTTGGTGTTTGTCGAACTAATATGTGACCTTCCCTTCGCTGAGACAAAAAGAGTGGCAGAGGATTGCTTGCCCGATGAATCCCTTTTTCTGATTAGTTCTAATGATGCTTGGTATGGAGATATTATCATTTATATCTAGACTCAAAATTTTCATCCAGACCTCTCTAGTACAGACCGTCATCGCATACGCTATCAAGCTCGTCAATACATAATTCTCGGTGACACTCTTTATCGCCAGGGTGTTGACACTATCTTACGTCATTGTCTCACCTTTGATGAGGCCAATAAATATTTGAATGAATGTCAATCTAGAGCATGTGGTGGTCATATGTCCGGGTATGCCACTGCCCAAAATATATTGCGAGTTGGGTACTTCTAGCCTTCTTTATTTAAAGATTATATAACTGTCGTCCAGAAATGCCACGCTTGACAAACATACAACCATAAGATCAGATCTCATCCCGCTCCTTTACACCCTATATTTTCTGTTGGACCTTTCGTTAAATGGGGTATCGATTTCATGAATTGTAACCCTCACTTGGATAGGGGGAATGAATACATTATCGTAGCCATGTATTATTTCATGAAATGGGCCGAGGCGATGCCTACATTCGACAATATAGGAAACATTGTAGCTCTATTCATATTCAATCACATCATTGCATGATTTGGAATCCCACAGTCTATCTTCACTGATCATGGTAGCGACTTTCAGAATTTCATGATGTCTGAGCTCACAGAAAAGTTGGGTCTTTAACATGAAAACTCAACCCCATACTACCCACAAGCCAATGGTCAAGTTGAAGAAATCAACAAGGTTCTTATCACTATGCTTCGACGGATTATAGGAATTCACAAAACGAGTTGGCACACGATGTTTTTTTCAGTGTTATGGGTTTATCAAACATCCATGAAGTCTTCCACGGGGTTTACACCTTTCCAATTAGTGTATGGTTTAGAATTTGTCTTACCGATTGAGTGTGAAATCCCTTCGTTAAAGATAGGTGTTGAACTTCTTCCAAGCACCTCTGCTAAATAAGAACGTTTGTTGTATCTTATGCAATTGGAAGAATCTCGTCGAGATGCCACCCTAGTTATTCAAACCCAGAAGAAACACGTCAAGACCCAATATGACAAACATATCAAATCATGTGTTTTCTCTGAGGGTGATCTAGTTCTCCTCTATGAACAAGATCATGATTTGCTAGGTGTCGGAAAATTTGAAGCTATGTGGCGAGGCCCTTATATCGTCAAACGAGTGTTCGAGAAGGGAGCCTACGAGTTAGTAGATTATGATGGCATTCCTTTGAGTGAACCCAGAAATGGGATTTACTTAAAGAAGTACTATGCTTAGGCTATCTTTGCATGAGTGCTTGTATTTTACTGTATCATACAATAGTGTGCTACGTTTGTGTGTTTTTTTGTTATTCGGTTTCTACCCTCGATCGCTTATCTTGCATTGTTCTTGGTTTTCAGATGTCGGAGTCTTCATTACCCTACCTTGGCTTCGCCGATGGCGCTAGTCATAGCACTCATAACCTAGCTTTTGCTGCATGGGAAATCTATGCACCTACGAACAAACTTATCAGTCTACATGGTGTTTGCCTCGGTCGTGCAACCAATAATATAGTAGAGTATAGCGCCATCATCGAATTGTTGAATGATGCTATCTCACTTGGGATTCGTCATCTCATCATATGACTTGATTCGCAGCTAATAATGCTACAATTAATTAATGTCTATGCTATTTGAAGTCCTACTTTGTTATGGGTATATTTACGAATTTGTGTCTTGGAACATTATTTTGATTATATCGATTATCAACACATTCCTAGATGTCTAAATACATTATCTGATGCATTAGCCAATTATGTGTTAGACAGACATCTGAGACATTTATAAATCCAATCACACATCACATGTATTATACAAAGAAAAATAAGCTGGTAGAAGCCTCATATATATATATATATATATATATAACAATCAAAAGTTTTTTACAAAAAGATTGTTTTTCATCCGAAGACCAAAATATAAAAAATGAAGGTCATGGTTTCTACAAAAATAGCATCATGAATGTTGCTCACGGTAACACACTACAACACGTGCTACCCTATGAAGCAATTGTCTCAATGGACCATCCACGCCTACAGTATGCTGCTAGAAACGCCTCGGGACCTCGCCGATCGACATATATGGGATCTCTGTAGTCAAACCCTCTAGATTATACTCGATTTCTTTGTAGTTGTCTGCATCCCATACTGCGACTAATGCTTCTTCCCCTCGCCTCTAGATAGGAGAAGTACCTGGGGCCCAGAATGGCCCTACATATGTATGGTCAGGATATTTTTTGATTAGTCATTGGATCGAAAAACACATAAAAATATTTAATATTTTGAAAACATTTACAAAAACATTATAAAAGAAAAATGTCTTTCTTACCTAGTTCCCCCCATTGAGAACCCTTAGGTAGCACTAAGTCAGTATCATTGCGAAAATCTATCCCAGAATATGCATATTCATCGATCATAAATATCTGGGCCTCCATCCAATCGAAAAATGTGTGATTATATCTAATAATGGGGCTTGCCATATGTCGAGACATGAGATCACACCACTGCTTCATCCATGGATCTCGTGGCGCTAGTATATTCCAATCTACCTGTAAGCGAAAGTGAGGGAATCTTTCCAAGAATAAAGATACCAAAATGGATATGTACCCAAACTATTTTAGATCCTCGTTCTTCCTCTTGGTCAACTGGCTCTTCATACTACGAAGAATCCCATCACACTAGTTGAACACATGAGATTTCGTGCATTCTATCGCATACTGGAAATATCTCTTCAAAGCCATGTGTGGAGAATAACTCCCTACCATCTATGCAATGGTGAACAGGATGGTTCTTAGGGTCATATCACAAACCCCTCAAATAGCCACCTTACCCTTGCGTCACTCGGCCCCGGGTTCACAATAGAGTCTGATGTATTCACTTATCGATAAACCCCCACCTCGACCTCCTATTAAGGTCACTTGCACCCCACGATGGGACAGCCCTGTCAAGAAGTATATGTCTTCGATATCTAGGGAGAACACATGAACACCGATATGGAATACTTGTTGGTCCACGTCCCACATATGGACCAAATATTCCAACAGCCTCAACTGGGCTCTCATGCCCTAGATCTTGAAGAATTTTAATAAACCAAACTGTCGTAGGGAATTTATGGTGCTGAATCATTTAAATCCGTTGCATCATCATCTTCATGCTCTCTTTCTCAACACTCCAACATATTTGGAATCAAAATACCTGCATGGAGATAAAAGAAAGAAGTTAACACCTTTAATTATCATAATTTAGAATTCTTTTTGTTCCACCGTATCTTTTTCTTTTTGGTTTTTTGCCTCCGCGACTGGGCTTTGGTTACAGAGCGGGGTTTCCATAGGTGAACCATTAGGCACATGCGGAAATCCTTGATTTTCGCAGGCCCCGATATAGGGCACCTGCAGTGGCCCCAGCGCGCACCTGTGGTCAAAAAATTCACCCAAAAATTCATCTTTTAACCGATTAAAATGAATTTTAAACCATTTAAAGGGAATAAGATGAGGTACTTAATGTTTCCACATAGACCTTTCGACGAATGATCTCTCAATATCTCCAAAATCGACCGCTAGAATACGAGGTGAAAAGGGGCTTTTGGACAAAGTTTTTGGTCAAATACAAATGAAATGGTCAAAATGAGTTCTTATCCCTATTTATCTCATTTTTTACTTATTATAAATATATTTTATATTATTTGAATATATTTTCTCAAAAACCTAA
The DNA here is from genome assembly GCA_010110895.2 of Picea sitchensis. Lineage (NCBI taxonomy): Eukaryota > Viridiplantae > Streptophyta > Pinopsida > Pinales > Pinaceae > Picea > Picea sitchensis. The sequence continues at coordinate 129,199 of SNQJ01S0011820.1, read as the reverse complement.
TAGTCTCGTGAGTGTTGTTTCTCACAGATGGGTAGGCTAGGGTTTGAAAAATGGAGTATGGACAGCTTTTTGCGATTTGTTTGTCTTTTTCATCGCCTCCACGATTACTTTTTAGGGTTTTTTAGAAAAACCTCGAGCTTAGTCTTTTTTCGTTCTCGTGATCTAAAAATGATGAGAATGTAACCAAGTATACTTTTGTTGTATTTTTGTACTCGTCATGGTAACAAGAAAATAACGAAACTTATGAAGTAATCTTTAGGCTCTTTTCGCACTCCTTAAAAACAAAAAGATTGTCGAGCGACCTTGTTCTGTTCACGCTCATAAAAGTATTTGAATAAAACGCTTGACAGGAGATAGTTTATCACTTTTTTGGTCCTGTTGAACTATTTTATGAAAAAGGAACTGAGAGAGTTCTCTTTTAAGTGTTTTTCCAGACTCTATAAATATGAAAAACCTTCAAGTTTTCTATCTTTGGACTCGTTAAACAAACATTGACAGACCCATATGGGACCAAACCACTCCTTCTTAGGGTTCGTTA
>SNQJ01S0011820.1:94669-125361 GCA_010110895.2 Picea sitchensis | reverse complement strand
TTAAACTATAAAATCCTCCTTCGGGTCCTCAAGCAAATTTCACCAGGTTTGAAGACTAGACTGAAAGGTATTCTGGAAAGTAAGGGAGCGATCCCAAAAGGGTGCCTTGTGGGGAAATCTATCTAGGGCAGCGTGAGAGACAAATAAGAGAAACAAATTTCCCGAGAACATATTTGAAAACTGAATTTGTTCAAGTACATATATCTATATATATGTATAAAACGAATGTGGCCATTCCAACATAATCATGCAACCACCATTTATGATCAAAACACCATGCAGACATTTCTACATAGAAAATATTTATAAGTGTTCAAACCATGAGCATACATTCCAAGATTTTCAATGCAAGATACAAGATGTAAACACTTATCAGAAAAACACCAGGTGTGATGCAACTGCTGAGAGGGGTTCTCGTTTCCACCCAACCATAGGCTCAGCGACTCCCAATGGATTTACCACTAGCCACCCCCGAGCTAGACCACGATGTTGTGAGGCTGAGTCTCTATTCATCAAAAGTCAAGAACGAAGGTTACTCTCCTTCTTCTCTGCTTATCAATCACTCTGTGTATTTTTCTAGAGTCCTTCTGATTTCTTCTCTCTTGCGATCTTCGTCGTGACTGGCCCCCTCCCACACCTATTTCCTACCTTTTCTTTCCCAGGGAGGTTGCATGTGGCACGAACTTCCCCGCGGTGGTCAGGTCCGAGGCTTCCACGGATGGGCGGTTCATCCCCCATCCCTCATTAACTCATGAGGAGCCTCTTCACCTACCAACCTGGCGAGTAATTCATTTCGGGGCCAGCGATCCGCTCTTAGTTCTCTAGGCCAATGAAGACCAAATACGGTTTGGTTCGGTGGAAGTTAACGCCACCATTCCAGGTGCCTTCCACCACCTTTCTTCAGCCATTGTGGTCTCTTTGTCAGCACATCCCCCTCTTAGAAGTCATATATATATATATATATATATATATTCATAACATTATTTACCTTCATGGACCTTTTACTAAGGTCCAGTCAAATCACACATTCACATCTTTGAGTTTTCCATAGTTCTTGGCCAGTATAGTTATTTTTACAGACTAGGGGAAACAGGGTGTTACAGAGGGAAACCCCCAACCACCCCACCAGATGGATAGAACATCCCGACAACTTTAGCCCAGTATTGGAACTTTCTTACCCAGGGTAATACTCAATCGACTTGGGGGAAACAACCTCAAGTCACCTCTTTCATACCCCCTGGTATGGGCCAACCTTACCCCGGGACCTCCAATCCCATTTGGGGTTTGAATGTTCCATCTACTATCCCTTTCCAAGGGAACATACCTAATCAGTACAACCCCACGGGATACCTACCACCACACCAACAACTGAATCTTCCTGGATCTTCGCATTATATGCAAACTTCTTATGGTCCTAATGGTATAACGATGGGAATTCCTCCCCAAAGTCACCAGTACCCTCACGTGAATAGACAGTTACCCTTTTTTTCCACTTTGGACCTCCCTGATTTGTCTAGAATTTTGAATGACCCTATCCGTCACTCTCCTCATTGGTCTGTCATACCAGCGAAACTACCATCCGACATTCCTAAGTTCGATGGTAAACCAGGAGAGGACCCGAACAATCATGTAATGACTTTCCACCTTTGGTGTTCATCCAACTCTCTGATGGATGACTCCATTCAGTTACTTCTTTTTCAATGAACTCTCATGAGTTCAGCTGTGAAGTGGTATATAGAATTATCATGAGGCTTCTTCACTGATTTCAATACCCTAGCTATGGATTTCCTCACTCACTACTAGTTGCAAATCTGTTATGAAACAAGAACCGATATTTTGAGTTCTTTCAAGAAAAGTCAAGCCACTCATATCTCCGATCACATTCATGAGTGGAGACGAAGACGATGTCTAATCAAAATCAATATTCCCGATCAGTTATTGGAATAATGGTTCACGAAATCCTTCATGAACGAAATATCTAAATAAATTGATATGAGCGGAGTTGTCACAGAAGAACAGGTGATTAGTCATGCCCAGTATGTCGATCTTGTTTATTCACAAATGGGTACTCTTTACGATCTTCTCCGTGACGCACCTCATCCTTCTTCCACAACCACCTCAACAACCCCAGCAGCTTCTCATGTCGTTGATGGTGTGATAGGTACTTTCCATGCCCAACCACAATCTGCATATGCCTCTCACACCACACCCAAATCCCATGCTTCTAATGTTCAAAATGCTCTGATGCCCACCCCTCCCACTGGTAAAACTTCATAAGTGAATGTCATTCAATCGAGTCCTACTGGTAAGAATAAATCCAAAAAAGGGAAGGGTAGGAATAAGGAGGATAAAAATAACAACCCACAATCTGACAATACCAAGACACAACCTACTGATGATAAGGATAAATGAAAACCTTGCTATCCTTGCATTATTTGTGGTGATGATCACTACATGAAGGATTTTCCAAGACATGTTGAGGTGACGAAGTTCCTCCAAGGGACCCCAAAACCTCCTACACCTGTTGTCTTGTCTCAACCCTTCCCTTCTCAACAACAAGCTCAATTGGTCATCCATGATAAAATTTCTTCCTCCACTACCTCCTATGTACTTATGTGTAATGATGATTCAAAGAAGAATGAAATCACACTTACCACTCGTGCCAAATATTACTCTTCATCCAAGGATAAATTTGACGATATGCCACCTCTGTTGGTTCAACTATCTCCCTCGACTCCACCTTCCAATGGCCCTCTTCATATCGAACAACCGAGACCCAATACAGTCCTTCGCCCTCCTCCTAAGGGCATGGTTAGGAAGTTTTCCCTCAATCCCCATGTGTGTGTTGCCCAGAACTACAGTATTGTAGAAGATCTGGCATAAGCACTATCCCTCAAAGTCCTTCAGAGTTTTCCTACACAACGGAAGGCACTGTTGAAATCTATCGGTGGAATCGACCCTACAGATACGAATTTGATAATATTTGACTTGGAAGATCACATTCCAAGGTTACCCCCTCATCTCGCATTTCAAATACAAGTTGTTTTCGTGGACAAGAAAATTTGTAGAATAGTTATTGATGAGGGTGCCTCGATGTGTGTCACATCTATCACTTGCTAGAAATCCATTGGCTCTCCTCCCTTAACTGAATCACACAACATGCTCAAAGCCTTTAATGGCTCTAGATTTAAACCCTATGATGTTCTCTCTTTATTTCCTATTATGTTAGAAGGAAAAATGGTTAGTGTTGAAGTTGAGGTCTTTGATGCACCTCTTGATTACAATCTTTTACTTGGTCATAGCTAGATAGATTCCATGCGTGTAGTCATGTCTACTCTTTTCTGTATTATGTTCTTTCCACATCAAGGAAAAGTAGTTACAGTAGACCAAATGGCCTTCTTTAACTCTGATACTCGTATCAGCAACGTACCTTTCATTGCAAAGACACCCCCTAGGTATGAGAATGTCGGTGTGGGTCTACTAAAAAATTCCACTCTCATGGGTACGTTTCCAATCCCACCACTCGACGTTCCACCTCCTTTGGTCGCCTCGATTAACATGATCTCCACCTCCATCTGCGAAACTCTCATGTCTTCTGACCCATGGATAGCACTCGCACCCGATGATTATCTTCACTATGGCGACCATATGCCTTTAAGTCTAGTTGAATCCGCCTACCAAGCCATTCAATCGGATGACCCTTCCACTCCTTCTCTCAGTGATTCATCTCCTGATCCATTCCACATTATTTTCCCCATGGATGAGATGATTATGTCAGTCATGTTGATGGAAGATACCCCTTGGGATGATGGACATCATTGTTCCATTCTCTTTCTTGAACAACACACCATCGAGAGTTACCAAATAATCTCGACTCCATCGACCATTGTCATTATTCCTTTGGTTCCTGAATCCACTCACGATGTGTTATACGAAGGGAACATAAGTAACATTTCACCCACCATCCAACTTGACATATCTATTCAACTTGGAGTTTTCGAAAATGTCCACATCTGAGCTTCATGTTCAACTGATGAGGTTGTCACGTATAAGTCACTTTTCCAAGAATTTTGTGACATCTTCACGTGGAGCTGCGAAGAGATGTCAGGTATTGACCCTGATATTTTTGTACATGAAATTAAGACCTACCTGGACGCTAAAACAGTTCGACAGAGACTTCGCCTGGTCCACCCCCATAAAGCAACTGCTATCAAGCTTGAAGTCGAAAAATTTCTTTAATCTGGCTTTATTTATCCAGTGGCTTTGACTGATTGGGTATCCAATCTAGTTCTGATTAATAGGAAACAAGGTACGATCCATGTCTGTGTTGATTATAGGGATATCAACAAAGCTTTTCCTAAGGACAACTTTCCTACCCCTTTCGTTGACCAAATCATCGACGATTGTGCCGGAAGTGAAATCGTCTCTTTGATGGATGGTTTCTCCGGATATAATCAAATCAATATCTTACCTGCAGATCAACACAAAACCTCTTTCATTTGTCCTTGGGGCACTTTTGCCTACCAAAAACTACCCTTCGGTTTGAAGAATGTTGATGCAACGTTTCAACGTGCAATGTCTTATGCTTTCCATGATATTAAGCACATTGTAAAACCATATTTAGATGACCTACCAGTGCATTCCATGCATCATAGTGATCATCCGACCCACCTCTGAGGCATTTTCCTTCGTTGTTGGTTCTATCGTATATGCTTAAACCCACACAAATGTGTATTTTGTGTGGAGTCTAACCGACTCTTGGGATTTATTGTGTCATGTCAAGGCATCATGGTAGATCCTTTGAAGGTTGAGGCGATCCTCAATCTCCCTCCTCCTTCCTCACTTTGCTAGCTAAAACGTTTGCAAGGGAAGGAAAACTTTCTACGTCATTTTATCCCAAACTACACTGAGTTAACACTAGTATTTACTCAACTATTAAAGAAAGGCTCTGAGTTTGTATGAGAAACCACTGCCAACAAAGCCTTCGACACTTTGAATATGACTTTAACCCATACCCCACTACTTTTCCCACCCGATTATAGTTGATATTATTTCCTTTATCTCGCTTCTTCGGACTCGACCATTGCCATGGTTCTAGTCTAAGAAGATGATTTACACGATGAACATGTCATTTATTATTTGAGTCAGAGTCTCACGACTACCGAAGCCAAGTACTTACATGTTGAAAAATTGGCCTTGGCAGTTGTTCAAGTTGTCCAACGTTTCTGTCACTCTATTCTATTATGCAAGACCATTGTAATTTCGGATTGCAACCCTATTTAACACATTCTTACATGTCAATTGCTTGGGGGAAAATACTCCAAATGGATAGTGATTCTCCAGGATTTTGACTTAGAATCTGAACGCACTAAGTCCAATAAATCCTTGGTGTTTGTCGAACTAATATGTGACCTTCCCTTCACTGAGACAAAAAGAGTGGCAAAGGATTTCTTGCCCAATGAATCCCTTTTTCTGATCAGTTCTAATGATGTTTGGTATGGAGATATTATCATTTATCTCTAGACTAAAAAAATTTGGACAGACCTCTCTAGTACAGACTGTCATCGCATACGCTATCAAGCTCGTCAATACATCATTCTCGGTGACACTCTTTATCACCAAGGTGTTGACACTATCTTATGTCATTGTCTCACCTTTGATGAGGCCAATAAATCTTTGAATGACTGTCAATCTAGAGCATGTGGTGTTCATATGTCCGGGTATGCCACTGCCCAAAATATCTTGCGAGTTGGGTACTTCTAGCCTTCTTTATTTAAAGATTATATAACTATCGTCTAGAAATTCCACGCTTGAAAAATGTACAACCATAAGATCATATCTCATCCCGCTCCTTTACACCCTATATTTTCTGTTGGACCTTTCGTTAAATGGGGTATCGATTTCATGAATTGTAACCCTCGCTTGGCTGGGGGGAATGAATACATTATCGTAGCCATGTATTATTTCATGAAATGGGCCGAGGCGATGCCTACATTCGACAATATAGGAAAAATTGTAGCTCTACTCATATTCAATCACATCATTACATGATTTGGAATCCCAGAGTCTATCGTCACTGATCATGGTAGCGACTTTCGGAATTTCATGATGTCTGAGCTCACAGAAAATTTGGGTCTTTAACATGAAAACTCAACCCCATACTACCCACAAGCCAATGGTCAAGTTGAAGCAATCAACAAGGTTCTTATCACTATGCTTCGACAGATTATAGGAATTCACAAAACGAGTTGGCACAGGATGTTGTTTTCAGCGTTATGGGTTTATCAAACATCCATGACGTCTTCCATGGGGTTTACACCTTTCCAATTAGTGTATGGTTTAGAAGTTGTCTTATCAATTGAGTGTGAAATCCCTTCGTTAAATCTAGTTGTTGAACTTCTTCCAAACACCTCTGCTAAAGAAGAACGTTTGTTGTATCTTATGCAATTGGAAGAATCTCGTCGAGATGCCACCCTAGTTATTCAAACCCAGAAGAAACACGTCAAGGCCCAATATGACAAACATATCAAATCACGTGTTTTCTCTGAGGGTGATCTAGTTCTCCTCTATGAACAAGATCATGATTTGCTAGGTGTCGAAAAATTTGAAGCTATGTGGCGAGGCCCTTATATCGTCAAACGAGTGTTGGAGAAGGGAGCCTACGAGTTAGTAGATTATGATGGAATTCCTTTGAGTGAACCCAGAAATGTGCTTTACTTAAAGAAGTACTATGCTTAGGCTATATTTTCATGAGTGCTTGTATTTTACTGTATCATATAGTAGTGTGCTACGTTTGTGTGTTTTTTCGTTATTCGGTTTCTACCCTCAATCGCTTATCTTTCATTGTGCTTGGTTTTCAGATGTCGAAGTCTTCATTACCCTACCTTGGCTTCGTCGATGGCGCTAGTCATAGCACTCATAACCTAGCTTCTGCTGCATGGGAAATCTATGCACCCACGAACGAACTTATCAGTCTACATGGTGTTTGCCTCGGTCGTGCAACCAATAATATAGTAGAGTATAGCGCCATCATCGAATTGTTGATTGATGCTATCTCACTTGGGATTCGTCATCTCATCATATGACTTGATTCACAGCTAATAATGCTACAATTAATTAATGTCTATGCTATTTGAAGTCCTACTTTGTTATGGGTATATTTACGAATTCGTGTCTTGGAACATTGTTTTGATTATATTGATTATCAACACATTCCTAGATGTCTAAATACATTATCTGATGCATTAGCCAATTATGTGTTAGATAGACATCTGAGACATTTATAAATCCAATCACACATCACATGTATTATACAAAGAAAAATAATCCGGTAGAAGCCTCATATATATATATATATATAACAATCAAAAGTTTTTTACAAAAAGATTGTTTTTCATCTGAAGACCAAAATATAAAAAATGAAGGTCATGGTTTCTACAAAAATAGCATCATGAATGTTTCTCACGGTAACACACTATAGCGCGTGCTACCCTATGAAGAAATCATCTCAATGGACCATCCACGCCTACAATATGGTGCTAGAAACGCCTCGGGACCTCGTTGATCGACATATATGGGATCCCTGTAGTCAAACCCTCTAGATTCTACTCGATTTCTTTGTAGTTGTCTGCATCCCATACTGCGACTACCGCTGCTTCCCCTCGCCTCTAGATAGGAGAAGTACTTGGGGCCCGGAGTGGCCCTACATCTATATGGTCAGGATATTTTTTGATTAGTCATTGGATCGAAAAACACATAAAAATATTTAATATTTTGAAAACATTTACAAAAACATTATAAAAGAAAAATGTCTTTCTTACCTAGTTCACCCCACTGAGAACCCTCAGGTAGCACTAAGTCAGTATCATTGTGAAAATCTATCCCGGAATATGCATAGTCATCGATCATCAATATCTGGGCCTCCATCCAATCGAAAAATGTGTGATTATATCTAATAATGGGACCTGCCACATGTCGGGACATGAGATCACACCACTGCTTCATCCATGGATCTCGTGGCGCTAGTATATTCCAATCTACCTGTAAGCGAAAGTGAGGAAATATTTCCAAGAATAAAGATACCAAAATGGATCCGTACCCAAACTATTTTAGATCCTTGTTCTTCCTCTTGGTCAACTGGCCCTTCATACTACGAAGAAGCCCATCACACCAGTTGAACACATGAGATTTCATGCATTCTATCGCATACTGGAAATAGCTCTTCAAAGCCATGTGTGGAGAAGCACTCCCTACCATCTGTGCAATGGTGAATAGGATGGTTCTCAGGGTCATATCACAAACCCCTCAAATAGCCACCTTACCCTTGCGTCGCTCGACCCCGGGTTCACAATAGAGTCTGATGTATTCACTTATCGATAAACCCCCACCTCGACCTCCTATTAAGGTCACTTGCGCCCCACGACGGGACAGCCCTATCAAGAAGTATATGTCTTCGATATCCAGGGAGAGCACATGAACACCCATATGGAATACTTGTTGGTCCACGTCCCACATATGGACCAAATATTCCAACAGCCTCAGCTGGGCTCTCATGCCCTAGATCTTGAAGAATTTTAATAAACCAAACTGTCGTAGGGAATTTATGGTGCCAAATCATTTAAATCTGTTGCATCATCATCTTCATGCTCTCTTTCTCTCCACTCCAACATATTTGGAATCAAAATACCTGCATGGAGATAAAAGAAAGAAGTTAACACCTTTAATTATCATAATTTAGAATTCTTTTTGTTCCACCGTATCTTTTTCTTTTTGGTTTTATGCCACCGCGACTGGGATTTGGTTACAGAGCGGGGTTTCCACAGGTGAACTATTAGGCACCTGCAAAAATCCTTGATTTCCGCAGGCCCCGATATAGGGCACCTGCAGCGGCCCCAGCGCGCGCCTGTGCTCAAAAAATTCACCCAAAAATTCATCTTTTAACCGATTAAAATGAATTTTAAACCATTTAAAAGGAATAAGATGAGGTACTTACTGTTTCCACATAGACCTTTCGGTGAATGATCTCTGAAGATCTTTGCAATCGACCACCAGAATACGAGGTGAAAAGGGGATTTTGGACAAAGTTTTTGGTCAAATACAAATGAAATGGTCAAAATGAGTTCTTATCCCTATTTATCTCATTTTTTACTTTTTATAAATATATTTTATATTATTTGAATATATTTTCTCAAAAACCTAATAGTCTCGTGAGTGTTGTTTCTCACAGATGGGTAGGCTAGGGTTTGAAAAATGGAGTATGGATAATTTTTTGCGATTTGTTTGTCTTTTTCATCGCCTACACGATTACTTTTTAGGGTTTTTTAGAAAAACCTCGAGCTTAGTCTTTGTTCGTTCTCGTGCTCTAAAAATGATGAGAATGTAACCGAGTATACTTTTGTTGTCTTTTTGTACTCGTCATGGTAACAAGAAAATAACGAAACTTACGAAGTAATCTTTAGGCTCTTTTCGCACTCCTTAAAAAAAAAAATATTGTCGAGCGACCTTGTTCTGTTCACGCTCATAAAAGTATTTGAATAAAACGCTTGACGGGAGATAGTTTATCACTTTTTTGGCCCTGTTGAACTATTCTATGAAAAAGTAACTGAGAGAGTTCTCTTTTAAGTGTTTTTCCAGACTCTATAAATATGAAAAACCTTCAAGTTTTCTATCTTTGGACTCGTTAAACAAACATTGACAGACCCATATGGGACCAAACCACTCCTTCTTAGGGTTCGTTAAAAATACTMCGAGGAACTCGTYCGAAGGATGAGCTTACATAAACAAGCATATGTTATCCTCCTCAAKCTTACGTAAAAATAAAGAGGTACTCACCAGAAATGGTGGGGTAAAATTTGGGAAAGAGATGTGTCTCTATATTTGTGTTAGTGGTAGTAAGCGTCACTCTTGAACATGGCACCCCCTTTATCATTTGAATCTAGGTTGGGAAATCCATTTGCCTCTCATATGACTTTCTACAATTTCATATCTTGGGTTGTCTTTGGGTCGATGCTGCCAATCCTAGTGTCATGTCATCCATATGTTCAAGAGAAGTTCAACCAAGCCCTCTATTGAGTCGACCATCTACAATTTTCAAATCCTATTATGTCGACCTTCATTGTGTCCATTCCAAATCATATTCGTACTTTACTTTACCCTAAATCTGTTACTTGTTTCATGTCATTTGATGGGGGATACATAAAGGCCCTCCTATGACGAGTCTTTTCCTATCGACTTCAACTCATTATCCAGGAACAAGACTTAGAACCTATTTAGTGCCTTGGAGCCTGCATGCCTCAATGGAGGGTTTATTTGCTCTTGACAGTGGATTTACATCATTGATCCCTGATAGAGAGACTCCATCGAGTGTTCGACATCAACTCATATATTTACACTCATTGGATTGTACTATCATACCTTGGGAGTCATTGACATCAATGGTGATTTCTCTCACACTTGTTAACGCTTTTCATTAAAAACAGGTAATCGAGTGGTTTCTAACCATGTTCAACTTCAACATTTGTAATCACATGGCTAGATTCATACTAATGGATGATGGGATTGAAGATTCTGGACCTCATCATTTTTTATCCAGGTTGTGATGGAGTATTTGTGATTTTCATTGAAACATAGATCCACTTTGTATGTATCATGGCTATGTCTGTGTCTGAGTTTTCCAATACATAGATCCACTGTGTATTCCTGGTGGCTATGTAAAATCTTGATGACATGGATCCACAATGTATAATTGGTGGCCATGAATTATACATATGATTTCAATCATTTATATTCTGAACATGGGAATGCCTACTTCAGACATGGTATAATATTGTGTGGATGATTGATTGTTTGCAGATTCCCAATTGGTGCGCTCCTTATTCCCGAAACACACACACATTTTTACAAACTATTTTGGTTGTCACGAGTTCCAACCTCATACTTTGGGGGGGATTTTGTTAAACATTATTTTTCTAATGATGATATCACAGACATGTGTTCAGGCTCCCAACATGACTTTTTTTATGAGAAAAGAAACTTCTTTCCTCCTCTACAAGGCTTCTTTTTAGAAAGGGTCTACAGGCTGCTCAAACTACACAGTGCGGAAATCTATCACTTTTGCAAGCTTCTCTATGGCTAGCCCACAGGATTTCCACAGGCTACTGTATAGGCAGGGTGTGGCGACATTCCAAAGCTAAAAGAGGAAAGAGGTTTCACGAAGTTTCTAGAAGGGGAATCTTCTAGAGTGTGAGGTGGCGTCTGTAGGGTTGTGATCCTACTGGTTTCTCTAATTTGGTGGGATCATCCTCATCCTTTTAACCACTTCACCTTATCCTATATAATCATGGGCTTCTCATGGAAAAGGTTAAGCAATAAGAAGTAATATTAAGCAGAGAATTGATGAAAGAATAGGATGAAGACTGTGTGAAGAATCTTGTTCTTACTGATGCTTGAGGAATCCATTTTTCCATCAAGATTTTGTGGATTATCTTCATATGAATTTCGGAGCAAGTGTATGTGTGTGTTGGAACAAAGGACCATTAAAAGGGAACTTGCGACATCAAGGAGATTCGGTTGTATCTTCTACTTTTCATTAATATAATACAGTGGCACATATCTTTCCCATAAAATGATTATTGTTTTATTACATGACTCCTTAATCACATGTTTAGGTTGTCATTGAATTCTACTATTGTTTCTTTCACATTGGTTGGTTTGTGTTGTCATGAATCTGATTCTACAAGAGCACTCGAGTGAAGAAGGGACAACAAAGATATAAGGAAGTGATTCATATAGTATGTTATCTATTCCTCTTTGGATAGTAAACTCAATGATTGCAACTTAGGGAAAGTGTCTTGTTCCGTCTTGTTTTGTTCTATATCCAGGTGGATCTAGGGGGATCAGTTCATGTCTGCATCTACTGATTTACCCAATAACACTCCCCTTCTAGGTATTCAACAATAGGCCAGACATGAAGTCTCAGAGCACTACAACCATTATGAGGCTCCCTCTGGTAAAATCACTTCCCCAATAACATTTGTCACCTGGAGAGAGTTGCTCATAAGCATGAAAACTTGCTTCTTCAATCCATAGGCCTACAAATATGCTTCTTTTTTCCAACTCCTAAGCCAATCCAGTCAGGTAATTACAACAAAAAATCCAGTATGGATCTAGTAAGGATAGTAACCACACTAGTCTAGAGAAAAATGTGGGCAACAACAACAAATGGCTAAGGTGTGATCTATCACAGGCACAATACAAACATTCTATGATTCACAAGAAAAGTATAGGTTATCTTCACATGATACAATTTACATACCTTGCATGAAAGTTGCAGAGGTCAACGATGGAGGGTGTGGATGTTGCGTGAATTCTCAGTCTGAGTGCATGAGTGCGTGAGTGCATGAATCGGGTGGATGCAAGAATTGTTGACCAACCCCTACAACGGTTGATTTCCCACATAAATCTACACGTGACAGGATTGAAACATGGCTTTCTTGGTAGCTTGTTCCTCCCCACTTGGAGTTCGTTCCTTTCCCAAAGGAACTTAGGATAACATGGTTTATTTCCAAAACTTTAGTCTTTAGGAAAATATATATTATAATATTCCCTTGGGTTTAAGCCCTCAATCTTATCCCTTTTCCCTAGCCTCTAAGCCTCTTTCCCTTTCCCTTCCCAGTGGAGCTTAGTTCCTCGTAAATATTTCTTTGTGGTTGGTCTACATGAAATGATGTATTTTTATTAATGATATGCATAATTACTTATACAAAAATAGGGTCATTGGCCTTAACATCTAGGCTCTCTAGCCTAATATTCACATAATCTTCCCAACTTATAAACACTTGACTCACCAACCTATAAACACAATTACAATTCAACAGGGGCTCGGCCTTGGGGTATTACAATCCCCTCCCCTTATTTATGCACTTTCCTCAGTGCATCATATTTATATATGACAACAGGATTTTCAAAAATCTTCAAAACGTTGCAAATATTATGCCTGGATGGCCTCTTCGTGCTCCCATGTGGCATCCTCAGGACCATACCAGATTGATTGGACCTTTACAAGCTTGATGGAGTGATTATTTATTTGGTTTTTTTTCTGGTCTAGAATGTGTATCATATGTACTTGAAAAGCGCCTTCTTGCTCCACCCGAATCGCATTCCAATCAATAACATGATTAGCATGATGTATATATTTCTTAAGGAATGATCAATGGAATACATTATGAATGGTCATAGATGAAGGAAATGCAATCATATAAGCTATTGGTCCAATCCTTTCTATTATTTCAAATGGACCACAATATCTGGCTGCCAACCTGGAACAATTTCCCAACTTCAAGGAATGTTTGTTGGCCTTCACTTTCAAGAATACATGATCACACACTTCAAACTCCCTGTGGGTTCTTCCCTTTTCAGCATAGCTTTTCTTCCTGTTTTGGGTAGCTTTTAATTATTTTTTAATCTTCGTTATTTTCTCTTTCATTTCCCTGAGCAACTCTGGCCCAACCACTGCTCTATCTATTGGTTTGTCCCAGCTTACTGGTGTGTTGCACTTTCTTCCATAAAGTGCCTCAAATGGGCTCATCTTCAGAGATGCCTGATACCCATTTTTGTAGGAAAATTATACCAAGTGTAGATAATACTCTCACTTTGATGGTTTGTCCATCACATATATTATTAGCATATCCGCTATCATTTGGTTCACCCTTTATGTTTTCCCATTAGACACGAGATGATAAGTTGTACTGAAGTTCATATTTTTTCCAAACCCTTTGAATAATCCCCTCTAGAAATTCAAGGTGAACTTTGGGTCTCTATCAGACACAATTGTCTTGGAAATTCCATGCAAGCATGGTACTTCCCTCATACAAATATCAACAACATTGGTTTCCTTATGAGTAATCTTCACTGGAATGAAATGGGCAGCTTTAGTAAGCTTGTCCACCACCACCATGATAGAATCATGTTGCTTTCTTGTTCTGGGAAATTTGGTAATGAAATGAATTTTCACCAGTTCCCACTTCCACTCAAGAATGGGAAATGGCTGCAACAACCCATATGGGTGTCTATGCTCAACATTGACCTTTTGACACTCCAAACATTTAGCAATGTACTCAAAAATTTCTTTCATTATTCCTGGCCAATAATATTGGCTTTTGACTGCTACAATTGTTTTTTGATATCCTAGGTGTCCAACATAAGGTATGTTATGCATCTCTTTCAAGATAATACTCCTCAATTAATGACAATTAGGTACATAAATTATGTTCTTTTATAGGAGAATTTGATCATTTCCCAATTTATAATCTTCAACCTTCTGTTGCAGTTTACCTTGTTACAATTTTGTTACTAACTCCATGTATTGCAAATCTTCTTTTGCAACCTCAAAAATTATTCCTTTAAGATTAGTTTTATACATGCTAATGGTTTTATCATGCAGTTCATGCACTCTCCTGCTAAGTGCATCAACAACTTTTTTCTCTTTGCCTTTGATGTTCTTGATATCAAAGTCATACTCACAGATGAATTCTAACCATCTTTTATTCCTAGCATTTAAAGTTGGTTGATCAAACAAATATTTCAGAGCTCAAATATTTTTCCCATGTGGTAGTGCCTCCACTTCTTCAAGGCATGTACTATTGTTTCCAACTCCAAATCATGAGTGGTGTATATCCTTTAATGCTCCTTCAATTTTATGGATTCAAAACATACCACAAATTCGTTCTGACTAAGGACTCCACCAAGTACTTATTTGCAAGCATCTTTGAAAACCACTAAATATTCATTCAGATATGAAATCCATAGAATTGTAGCATTCGTTAACAACTATTTCAATTGTTGGAATCTCTTTTGACATTCAGTTGTCCACTGAAATTTCACCCCCTTCATTTGCAAGGAAGTGATTAGGTGAGCAATCCTTGAAAACCCTGCAATGAATATTTTGTAGTATCTAGCTAGACCCATGAAGGATCTGACTTATGTCACACTCTTAGGTGCTATCCACCCTTTAATAGCTTCAACCTTTTCAGGATCCACTGCTATCCCTTCTTTGGATATGATATGCCTCAAATAGTGAATTACGTTTTGATAAAATGGGAACTTACTCAGTTTGGCGTACATCTCGTGCTCTCTTAACACTTGTAACACCATCCTCAAGTGATGTTCATTTTCTTCTTCTAACTTGGAATATACAAGGATGTCATCCAAAAATACAATGACAAACTTGTCAAATTATTTCCGGAAAACACCATTCATTAAGAACATGAAAACAACCGGTGCATTTGATAACCGAAATCGCATCACTGTGAACTCATAATCAACATACCTTGTTCTGAAGGCATTCTTTTTTATGTATTCATCGCATATCCTTACTTGATGGTAATTAGATCTAAGATCAATCTTTGAAAATATCCTTGCATCATTTAATTGGTCAAAGAGGTCATCAATCCTTGGAAAATGATACTTGTTCTTTATATTTAATTTGTTTAATTGTCTGAAGTCAATACACAACCTCAATGTCCCATATTTATTATTCACAAATAAAACTAGGGCACCCTAAGGTGACACACTTGGGTGTATATATATCCCTTCTTCAAAATCTCTTCAAGCTACATTTGCAACTCCTTCAACTATGGTGTACTCATCTTGTAGGGCATCTTGGATATTAGAGATACTACAGTCATCAAATTTATAGAGAAATCAATATCTCTCTTTGGCGATAGTCCTGGTATCTCCTTGAATGCATCCTCAAAATATTTCAGGACCACATGATCCTCATGATTTGGCACCTTATCCTTAAGTGCTTCCTCCATATGTGCTGGAAATATTTGGCAACCCTTTTGGTCGAATTTATTCAGCTGCATGGCTGAGATCTCTTGAACTATAACTACCCTAGGAATTCCTTGGATTGTTCTTGGGTTCCCTTCCTCGTCCAAGCAAGTAACTGCCTTGTTATGGTATTCTAATACAACATGGTGTTTCTCAAACCAATCCATACCAATTAGACAGTCATATGAACCCAGTGGAAGGATGTTTAAATCTTCCTTAGTACTTATCCCATTCATGTCCATTGGACATGATTTAACCAACTCAACAAATTTTCTCTTGCCTCCTGTAGCCAGTTGTAACAGCCAATATTTCCCATGCTTGCTTCTTGGAAAATGCAATATTTCCACAACTTTATGATCTATGTAACTATTACTAGATATTGAGTCTATTAAATAGTAAAGTCATGGTTATTGATCATACCTTCTACTTCAATCATGTGTGATTGAAATTCTTCTTGCTTATTGTCCATGGATGCATAGATCCTTGGAAAACTTTTGCCCATGTCTTCCACTGTTTTATCTTGCTGAACATTGTGGAAAAATCTCACTTTATCACTTCTGTGTGGAAAATATCTATACATATGATCTCCTTTACAACCCCAACATTGAATGGGTGTCTTTCTTGGCCTTTGTCTACCTGTCTCATTCACTATGGGATCTCTAATGATTTGTTGTCCCTAAGAATTTTTTCTGAAGAAGGGTGGCTTGTTCCCCTTCTTCCTTTGCTCCATATTGAATTTCTTCTTGTCTTCCCAAGATATTTCGAAAGTAGGGTTTCCCTTATGTTGATCATATAAGAACTTAGCACTCCTCATAGTTTCCTCCAAAGTATTGGGATCATCATATTGAATTTTATCACTGATGAAATATAGTAACCCACTCAAATATCTATGAATCTTAACTATATAATCTTTGATGAAGGAGACATACTTCAATAGTTCTAAAAATCTCCTTTCATACTTAGCAATGTTCATGTTGCCCAGTTTGAGTTAGAAGAACTATTTCTTGTTTTTGTCATAATACCTCTTGGTTAAGTATTCATTCTCAAAATTCTTCTTGAATTCCCTCCAAGTCACATTCTTCTCTCTTATGTGTTGCACTTGCACAATATTATCCCACCACATGGATGTCTTTCGCTTCAGATGATAAATAGAAATTACTCCTTCCGCATGAGAAGAATAATTATGTAGTTGGAAATATTTTCTCACGCCTAGAAGCCATGTCTCAACATCTTCATCCTTCTTATGCTCTCCATCAAAACTAGGAGGTTTGATTTTGCTCATTTATCATCTCAATTCATCCACCCCAGACATCTTATGATTCTTCTTGATAGGAGATGGTTTTCAAGTGTTGTGTACCCTGCTTTTGGATTATCCTTGGGAGTGATGGCGATGTATGCTACCACTCCTTGTTCTTCTTTTCTCATCAGGGGATCTGTGGCTTCCTGATTTGTTGGAGCCACTCTCCTTATCCAACTTCTTTTCAATTATGTCCAGGATTTTCATTAACTTCATATATAAGTCTTCCTGCTACTCCTTTCTCTTCATAAGCCTTTGATTATCATCCTTGTGGCTCTGGACATTTGTCTGCAATTTTTTTATGGTCTTAACCAAATTTATGTCTTCATTCTTTTCTCCTCCATGTCCATTCGATTTGGTTCCTTCCATACCCAACTAGACATTCATCCCTATGATTTCATCTTCTTGATTGTATAATATCTATGTATCATCCATATCTCTGCACTCTATGTTGATCTAATCTTATCAATCTGTTGTTAATTTTCCAAAATGTGCAGTGAACAAAACTTTGTCAGGCTAACTGATTCAACAATTTTATAAAATCATGAACCATTTTATTTCAATAACCTATTAGAATTATTTTCTTCTTTACGATATCGCCCATTGTTATAACCATAAATTGCACCATACATGCATACCTCGTATTTGGCCCTCTCACATGCAAATTTTTCCAAGCCATGACTAGACAACTCTACTTAAAAACACTATTTTTGAAGATGTACGCGTCCTGCTCCACTACTACCCATGTATATGTGCTTGATCCACCACTATAGACCATGTACATACACTAGTTGTTCCATTACATCTCGTGTATGACCACAAAAGTTGAAAAAATTAAAAAGTTGCAAGGAATTTGTTCAGATTACGGGCTATTGGGTAGTTTCCCAGCTGTCCCACCGTCTATATCCCATCACCCAATCGAATAACCATCCTTTTTTCATATAAAATGAGGTGTTGGGGTATCATTCCATACATAAGCATAAGAACAATGAAACTCTTTCCCTTTCACATCCCCTCTTGCCCCAATAATTTCATCCAGCTTGTGAGATTTGCATCAAAACTTCCCAATATAGCCCTTTTTCCTCAATCATAAGCCTATGTCATTTCCCTAGAAGAAGTGTGAGAGGAGAAAGATATGTGGAAGCACAGTTGGAGCTTGGTAAAGAGGATCCTAGACCGGGTTCATTGAGCAGTCTGCGATCTCATTGTAAGTAAACTTTGTGATATCAATAAAAGGAATACTTTTTCTGTCTCGAAATATGATGTGTTCAATCTCTATGTTTGATTTATGTCTTATACTAACATCTAACCCACTAATTCATATATGAGATACATTTTCGTAGTTTCTTGTTTGTATTTTTTTGAATGAAGGTCGGCCTTGGGAGGACACTTTTAGTCGAGGATCAATCGAGCATGAAAGGATTGGCACCGTATGTGGATTTTAAGGTAGAGTTACAGGATATTTTTCTTTGTATTTCTTGTATGAATGTGAGGTATATTCGTTGTAGTCTAAAGAGTAGGAGACTTTTAGACGGTTAGATATGCCTACATGTTGAACCCTAGTGTAGTCCATACGGGGGTTTTCCCACTATAGTATAACTGGCAACCATACTAGGGAAACCTCTAGGGTTTTAGGGGGTTTTAATTGGTTTGATTACCTTTTTTTAGTTTCTGTAAGTTGCGAGTCTTTAAGGGATCCAGGTCTACCATACTAGTATTCAATGCCTTTTCAATCTATCTATTAATTTTCTTTTTAGAGATGTTATAGAGGTGTACGCGGCCTGTAGTGGGTATGCACACATACATACGTGACCTACCTTTAGACAGATCACGTACATATGCAGGCTGCTTAAGTGTCAATAGTGTGCCTCTGTTAGGAAAAGTTTTCCTTAAGAAGGGGAAGTTAACCTCTTCCCTGATTGAAGTCTGAATTCTCAGGGGTTTCTTGATTTATTACTAGCCTCTGTTGTTACATTTTTTAGCCTGGGTTTGGCATCAGTTTCTTTATCTTTTAAATATTTCTTGTGTTTTCTTTGAAAGGGTTTTAGATGAGTCCATGAGTCTTTTCTGATCAGCCTGTTTGGTATCGTCAGTGACTCCCTACGATCCGAAAAGGACCAGAAGTCATTTTTTTGTCTTGTCTTGTCTTCACTTTTTCCCCTTTTGCTTGCTTTAAATAAAAAGGAAAAATAATTTATTTTCAAATTTCTTATTTGAAGCATAAACAAAAAATAGAAAAAGTTTTTATTTCTTTGTTTTGTTAAGTAGTTAGGTTGATTATTTTCCTTGTTAGGAGAAATATTTCTCTTCTTTAAGTTCTTTACCGAATGATTAGAACATTAATTAGCTCATAGTCGAGGGAAATCTTGTTTTATGTTTTTCCTTTAAAAGATATTAGAAAAAGTAGTTACGAAAAGTTGGTTAAAGAGTTAAAATAGCAAATATTTCTTTTTCAAAAAGAAGTAATTTTGCTTTCAGTTTCAGTTACTATTCTTCTCTTTCGTCTCTCAAAACACACCACTAGTTTAATTTTCTCTTCCTTAACGTAAAACAAGCCACTTAAAATTAACGCTAATTAAAAACAACTAGACTTTATGTTTGTAGTGTCCATCAAGTAGTCTAGGCTAGAGCCTTGATTTAGGTTGGAGAGGAAACTCTTCAAGGATTACAGACAAGCATTGGATTCAATGCTAGGGAGTGTAAAAATTCCAGTAAACGTGAAAGTTATTTGGGACCCCCCTCTAACACAGGGGATAAACACGAGGTATTGTGAGAAAAGGTAGTAGAGATAACCCCTCCAAAGTCGTACCAATCATAGTGGGGAACGCATATAGAGGACTTGTCTTGGGATTCTGTTGATCGCATTTTCCACGGAGCTTTGTGGGTCTCAAATCTGTTCAAGGTCCTGACTCATTTTCCAAAACACTTGATTTCAATACCCTTGATAGGTTTCGGGCTTGATACCCTACTCATTGCGGTCCACCCGACTGTCGACTATACCTGCTTGGTGATTGTTCACGAGATGGAAACCTAGTTGTCTTTATTTTAGGGACTTACACAGGTGACTGCAAGGATATACTGTGGTACCTAGGGCATACATCGGGCCACGCTTTGCAAGGTATACCTAGAGGGTGCTTCCATGTTCGAGTTTCACTTGCACCGGTAAGTTTCTCTAGTGTTGGTTGGTGTAACTGTTCTTCCAACTAGTCAGTGATTTGATTTCTTTATCTCGTAGGAACTTTTCTAGTGCGTGGTTGGTCTTCAACGTTAAAATACTTACCGTGTGATTGATTTTTTCACAAATTGGAAGATTAAGATCCCCGTTGGTTGCGAAGGATTATGGGCCTACCACCGGTTACATTGGAGCCACCATCGCCACTGTTACAAGGAATACTTGACCAGCAAGGGTCATTTCAGGCGACTGGGTCGTAGGAAACTATGCCTGAGCTAGCTCCGAGAGGAGAACATTCGATTCCAGAGGAACTGACTATTTCTGACCTTGGAGAAAAAGGTCTCAGTCCATACAACCCTCCGATCACTGACTTGTTTTTGCCACTTTTGATACAACTTTCCCCCCCAAGGGTAACACATCATGAGCTTCAGATAGTCTTGCAAGAAGCGATGGAAGAAAATGTTTCTACTTCGTCAGGGATTCTTCACACTCCCTCTACGACTGCCACCACTGGTGGCATTCCGCCTCCTAACTCACCTTCGTAGGTCTGCACCACTATGGTTTCAACCAACTCTACTTCGGGCAGGGGTTTGATTTCGTCTATGACATCGATCACACAGAGTGCAACTGGTCCTCCGTTTTCATACAGGGTGACCGACTATGATATGAACATGGTCCTCACCTAATCCGCCCTATAGACCATGGGTCTAGGGGAAGGGAGCTCAAACACTCCTATGCAAGGGTCCATGGGGGGAGCCTCATCCCCCTATAATTCTTTCCATTATGACGGAGGTCATATACCTCCTTTGTCCCCCTTGCTCAATAGTGCTTCTCAATAGCCCGTCTGGCCAAACATGAACTACAACTTGTTTGGAGCAGGTACTCAAGGACCTTCTTCCTACACCACGCTGGTGGGTTCTTTGTCATTCTATTTGTTCGACGCATTTGGAAATAATGCATTCTCATCATTTTTCATCTCAGTAGAGGGAAACCCTAGTTTTGGAACACAAAATCATGTGCAGGGTACTATTCCTACAAAGGGGGAAAACACAAGAGTGACCTCCTCACAAGGACTCTGGAATCTATGCAAGGGATCAATTCCCTCATCAGGGATGTTGACCGGGGGTAGCCCCTACCATGGTCAATGGAACCCTAGGAAAGGATCAGTACCTATGCCCTTCGGATCGGTAGGGGGAAACCCTTTCAAGAACCTTTGGAACATAGTGTCAGGAGCAATCCATTCCCAACCCTCAATGTCCTACTATGGGAGTCATCTGATGACGTCTCAACAAGTGAAATATCTTAATGTTTTCCAAGGCCATGGTTTTTACCAGAACCATGTTCAACAGCCTAACTTTTCCTGGCAACCTGGTGCCAACCAAATTCCAAGCTCCTTTCCTCCTGTACATAGTCAACATCCAAAACTACCATTTCTAGTGACTTTGGATTTGCCAGACTTGTCAATATTGTTAAATGACCCAATCTTTCATGATCCGCATTGGCCTCCCATGTCAAAAACGTTTCCCTCAGACATTCCAAAGTTTGAAGGTAATCCTAACGAAGATCCAGGTGATCATGTGACCACGTTTCACCTATGGTGCTCATCCAACTCATTGAGAGATGACTTCGTACTATTGTGTATGTTTCAATGCACTCTTATCGGGAGTTCCATGAAATGGTACATCGAGCTTGACCGCTCAAGATACTCTACTTTTGGCGATTTGGAAATGGTTTTATTGAACCATTTTCAACTACATGTAAGATACGATGTCAGCAGTGAATTGCTGGCCAACTTTGAGAAGATGAAGGTCGATCATATCTCGGATCACATCTGAGAATGGTGGCGTCGGAACAATTTGATAAAAGTATCGGTTCCACCAGCATTCCTATTGGAGTGGTTCCTTAAGTATTTGGTACCTCAGTTATCCAATTACATCGCAACGTCGGGGGATTTTTCTGAGGAAGAGGCGATAATGAGAGATCAACAGCTTGAACTGATATTCTCTCAATATAGTTTACTTTATGAAGTTTTCCCAGATGTACCACGGTATATTATTGACAACACCAAACAGAAGTTTGGACCACATGCTGATGGCATAGTCGGTTCAGCACAAGAAAAATCCAATGAGCCACTATCGAACCAATTGCAACAATTGTCGATATAGCAGACAATGGCCAACCCAACCCCTAGTTCGACTTCTACCCCTACTCAAACGTCGGATGTACACAATGTGCATTTGACAAACCTGAAGGAAAACCAACAACCTAAAGGGAAGAAGAAACAACGAAATAAAAAGGGTAAGGGAGATAATAAACCCACCAACAATGTTGGTGGGGGAAACACAGAGAAAATGAATTTGAAGTATCCATGTAACCTTTGCACAGAAGACCATCTGAATCACCTATTCCCTCATCTTGCGGAGGCCCAGAAGTTATTGGCGCAACAGTAGCTTGTTTTGTTAACAAACCCATTTCCAAATGGGAAAAATTTGACTCAAGCCTCTTCGAGCTCAGATGGGGGAAGTCATAAACCCCCTTCATCTTCTAGTAACCCCTCAGCCGAGAACATTTATATGTTGAAGGCTGACGCTTACATAGCTACTAGGGCACACGATTACAGAATGCCAAACACTGTTTAAAAGGGCAAAGAAGTTGAAAATCTATTCGTTCCTCTCTAGATCAAGAGGATGATGGGTGAAACAATGACATGCATCCTGAAAGGGGAATTCAAGAAAGATTTTCACAATCCGAATGCAAGGGCCACCCAGAACTACTTTGTGGTGGAGGATTTTTCACAAACCCCTTGTGATATGTTTGCTTTGGAGGTCCTCCAGAGCTTCCCTTTGTAGAAAAAGGCTCTGCTAGCTACCTTAGGATACACTGAGACCTATAATTCAGGAACGATCATGCTTGATTTGACCAACTTGAAGCCTCGTATCCCATAACACATCGCATTTCAGATAGTAGTTTCTCACCCCAGGAAATATTTTACCCAGAATATTTTTTGCACGGTGGTTGATGAGGGCATCCTGACTTGTGTGATGTTGTTGTCATGTTGGAAGGCCATTGACCAACCTGTTTTTTCTCCATATCCTACTCTCCTTACTTCTTTTGATGGTCATTCTTTCATACCACATGGAATCATCCCTTCTTTCCTTGTGCAGTTGGGAGGGAAGACCGTGTGCATCATGGTTGAAGTGGTCGATGTGCCTCTCAACTACAACCTACTATTAGGAAGGATTTGGACATATGAAATGCATGTAGTGGTTGCCACATTTTTTCGGGTCTTGTTGTTTCGACATGAGGTTCGAATCGTGACCATTGACCAGTTGTCCTTCACCAGGCCTAACCCTTCATCGGGGGATTCCACCGTCCCAATGATTGATAACCCACAACATAACATCGTCAACGTGGGGATTGGTTTGTGCCCACCATTGATGGGTACGTTCGATTACTCGCCTCCTTTCGGTGATGTCAATATGATATTGACTATCCGCGACCAACCTAAGGCTGAAATATTTAAAGTGTCGTCATTCTGCACGACTTACTTTACCGATCCATGGACTCTTCCTTCCCCATCGACTTTGATGGAAGGGACAGGGCATCTTGGCATTTCCATTCCATTTTCCATGGCAGAAGTTGCGTGTTCTATTGTCCAGCAAGCTTCATTCCACCTCGATCTGACTCTCATACTGGAGTTAGATCTCATTCTCAAGACTATTTGGGCTCAAGATTCCCTTGCCACTACCGATTCTTGAGACCTATTATTTCCCTTTGGTGAGGTGATTATAGAGGTATTGACTGGTCTGGATAGACCCTGGGATGATCTCCATCACAGATCTTATTTCCTCCCAGAGTTAAGAAGAATAGAGGTAGGAGAATTCGTGTTGACTATGACTAGAGATAGGTCTTGTCCTATTATTCCTCTGGCTACACATGTAGTTTATGTTGAGGGTAATATGGAAGCCATCACTGAAACGATAGCTATTGACATCTCTAGAACCCCTCGCATTGTGGAGAATGTCTTCGTCAGAGCGGACTTCTCTCCCGGGGAGATTCAGACCTATACACATTTATTTAAGGAATTTCACAACGTTTTTTCCTGGTCTTACGAAGAAATGTCAGGAATTGATCCAAGAATCTTCGAATATGAAATAATGACCTATCCTGACACCAAGTCGGTCCAACAAAAGCTTCATCTGGTCAATCCTCAAAAAGAGACAATTATTAAGGTTGAAGTAGAGAAACTTCTCAAAGTTTGTTTCATCTAACCCGTTCAGTTGACTCAATGGGTGTGAAATCCTGTTCCAGTCAACAAAAAGAAAGCAACGATTCGTGTATGTATGGACTTCTGTGATTTGAACAAGGTTCGTCCAAAGGATAATTTCCCCACCCCATTCATTAACCAGATTGTCGATGAATGTGAAGGCTGTGAGGTATTTTCTTTCATGGATGATTTTTCGAGATACAATCAGATACAAATTAAGCCCGAAGACCAACATAACACAACTTTTATTTGTCCGAGGGGTACATTTTCTTATCGGAAGATGCCTTTTGGCCTGAAGAATGTTGGAGCCACTTTTTAGTGGGCCATGTATTTTTCTTTCCATAACCTAAGACATATAGTCAAGGCTTATCTCGATGATTTAGTGTCACCATATCGTAAGAGAGTTGATTGTTCCATGCACCTCTAACTAATCTTTGAGAGATGTCGCTACTATCAGATTCTCTTGAATCCAAACAAGTGCAGTTTCTACGTGATGTCGAGTCATATGCTATGTTTCATAGTTTCTTCAATAGGGATCATGGTTGATCCTCTGAAGGTTGAGGTGATAGTTTAGTTACCTCCCCCATCCACAGTACCTTAGCTTCAAATCTTACAGGGTAAACCGAATTTTCTTTGACATTTTATCGCAAACTATGTCAAGATCACTAAAGGGTTTATGTGTCTACTAAATAAGGGAGTCCCTTTCCATTGGGATGAAGTCTCTCAACTCTCTTTCAAAGCGTTGAAACACACCCTCACGACTTCCCCTCTGCACTGACCTCCCAATTATAATATATATTTCTTATTGTATTTGGTCACTATAGAGTCGACCATCGGTATGGTCTTGGTTCAAGAGGATGATCTTATTGAAGAGCACGTGATTTATTACCTGATCCGAGGCCTAGATGGACTAGAACTCAACTATTCCCATGTTAAGAAGTTAGCATTGGTAGAAGTGCATGTTGTCCAGCGGTTCCGTCACTATATTCTTCTTCGTAAGACCACCATCGTTGCCATTGTGAATCTGTTTCAATACGTGTTGACATGATGCTTCATCCGTAGAAAGATCAGTAGATGGATAGTTATCCTCTAGGAATCTGACTTGGATTTTGTTTTAGCGAAATCCAAAAAGTCACTGGTCTTTGCGGAACTTATCTCAGAACTTCGGGTCGAATCAAGTGATGTTACGCCCAAAGAATCACTTATTAAAGGAGATATGTTTCTAATTTCATCTTTGGACCCCTAGTATGGAGATATACTAGTCTATATCCAGACTTTGAAGTGCCCTGCCTCCGCTTCTCGTGATGAGCGTTAGCATATACGCCATCAGGAAAAAAATTGTCTCATACTCCATGACACTTTGTATCGTCGGGGTGTATATTGCATCCTTCATCGATGCATCACTCATGAATAAGAGAAACGTGTTCTCTACCACTACCACACAAGAACATGTGGTAGTCATTTTTTTGGGTTGGCAATAACCCAAAATATTCTACGAGTTGGTTACTTATGGATGACGTTAATCAAATATTGCATTGAATCAGTAAAAAAGTGCTACCCGTGTCAGATCTTGTTTTGGAAGATGAGGGCACACCCCGCTCCCATGTTTCCCGTCATCACTGTTGGTCCTTTCACTAAGTGGGGGATTTATTTCACTACATGCCACCCGAACTCAGCTAGGGGGCATCGTTATATCATTGCAGCAGTAGACTACTTCACAAAGTGGGTCAAGGCTATGCCAACTGTTACACATGAAATTTGCACACCTAGGTACCTCACCCTAAGTGTCGTAAAGTGTCATATAAGTGTCTCATACACCTTGACACCATGGAATAAACTATGTCACAATCCCTAGTCAATATGGAGGAGGGATATATTACATGAAGGCCAAAATACCAAGTACACATGAATTATTATTAATATTCATGGAAAATAAATTGATTAAGTGTGAGAATCCACCTCACATTTTGGTTTCCTTATTTTTAGGGAAGGTGGAGGATCTCATGGGTGGTTGAAATATTTCCTCCTTAAAATCCTTGAGAGGTATTTCCTCCCCAAAATCCTTAAGAGATCTTTTCTCCCTAAATATCTTAGAGATCCCTTTCTTAGTGGATCTGATGAGAGATCCTCTCCATGGTGGTTAAGCCTCCAAATCCTATATAATGAGGGATTTCCATGGAAGAGGAGGATATGGATATTGTGAATTACACCAAACTTATGATCTCATAAGTGAGGCACAATTGAAGCATAATCAGTCTAGATTACTTTAGCAAAGGGTTGGACAAAGAGAACTGAAAGAAGTTGTTGCACCTTCATTAGAGGATTGTAAGTACTCTTCATTTGTTCTCATTAATATATATACATTCTTGGCCTATTTCTTTCAGGTTTATGTTTGTTTCACATGAACTTGTCTCTAGNGGGTTTCTTGATTTATTACTAGCCTCTGTTGTTACAGTTTTTAGCCTGGGTTTGGCATCAGTTTCTTTATCTTTTAAATATTTCTTGTGTTTTCTTTGAAAGGGTTTTAGACGAGTCCATGAGTCTTTTCTGATCAGCCTGTTTGGTATCGTCAGTGACTCCCTATGATCCGAAAAGGACCAGAAGTCAATTTKTTGTCTTGTCTTGTCTTCACTTTTTCCCCTTTTGCTTGCTTTAAATAAAAAGGAAAAATAATTTATTTTCAAATTTCTTATTTGAAGCATAAACAAAAAATAGAAAAAGTTTTTATCTCTTTGTTTTGTTAAGTAGTTAGGTTGATTATTTTCCTTGTTAGGAGAAAGATTTCTCTTCGTTAAGTTCTTTACTGAATGATTAGAACATTAATTAGCTCATAGTCGAGGGAAATCTTGTTTTATGTTTTTCCTTTAAAAGATATTAGAAAAAGTAGTTACGAAAAGTTGGTTAAAGAGTTAAAATAGCAAATATTTATTTTTCAAAAAGAAGTAATTTTTCTTTCAGTTTCAGTTACTATTCTTCTCTTTCGTCTCTCAAAACACACCACTAGTTTAATTTTCTCTTCCTTGACTTAAAACAAGCCACATAAAATTAACGCTAATTAAAAACAACTAGACTTTATGTTTGTAGTGTCCATCAAATAGTCTAGGCTAGAGCCTTGATTTAGGTTGGAGAGGAAACTCTTCAAGGCTTACAGACAAGCATCAGATTCAATGCTAGGGAGTGTAAAAATTCCAGTAAACATGAAAGTTATTTGGGATCCCCCTCTAAAACAGGGGATAAATACGAGGTATTGTGCGAAAAGGTAGTAGAGATAACCCCTCCAAAGTCGTACCAATCGTAGTGGGGAATGCATATAGAGGACTTGTCTTGGGATTCTGTTGATCGCATTTTCCACGGAGCTTTGTGGGTCTCGAATCTATTCAAGGTCCTCACTCATCTTCCAAAACACTTGATTTCGATACCCTCAATAGGTTTCGGGCTTGATACCCTACTCATTCCGGTCCACCCGACTGTCGACTATACCCGCTTGGTGATTGTTCACGAGATGGAAACCTAGTTGTCTTTATTTTAGGGACTTACACAGGTGACTGCAAGGATATACTGTGGTACCTAGGGCATACATCGGGCCACACTTTGCAAGGTATACCTAGAGGGTTCTTCCATGTTCGAGTTTCACTTGCACTGGTAAGTTTCTCTAGTGTTTGTTGGTGTAACTATTCTTCCAACTAGTCAGTGGTTTCCTTTCTTTATCTCGTAGGAAATTTTCTAGTGCGTGGTTGGTCTTCAACGTTAAAAAACTTACTCTGTCATTGATTTTTTCACAAATTGGAAGATTAAGATCCCCGTTGGTTGCGAATGATTATGGGCCTAC
Source organism: Picea sitchensis (assembly GCA_010110895.2). Lineage (NCBI taxonomy): Eukaryota > Viridiplantae > Streptophyta > Pinopsida > Pinales > Pinaceae > Picea > Picea sitchensis. Next base: position 96,968 of record SNQJ01S0011820.1, on the reverse strand, counting down.
CACCGGTTACATTGGATCCACCATCGCCACTATTACAAGGAATACTTGACCAACAAGGTTCATTTCAGGCGACTGGGTCACAGGAAACTATGCTTGAGATAGCTCTGAGAGGAGAACATTCGATTCCGGAGGAACTGACTATTTCTGACCTTGGAGCAGAAGCTCTCAGTCCATACAACCCTCTGATCACTGGCTTGTTGGTGCCACTTTTGATACAACTTCCCCCCCCAAGGGTAACACATCACGAGCTTCAGATAGTCCTGCAAGAAGCGATGGAAGAAAATGTTTCTACTTTGTCAGGGATTCTTCACACTCCCTCTACGACTTCCACCACTGGTGGCATTCCACCTCCTAACTCACCTTCGTAGGTCCGGACCACTATGGTTTCAACCAACTCTACTTCGAGCAGGGGTTTGATTTCCTCTATGACATTGATCACACAGAGTTCGACGGGTCCTCCGTTTTCATACGGGGTGATCGACTATGATATGAACATGGTCCTCACCTAATCCTCCCTATAGACCATGGGTCTAGGGGAAGGGAGCTCAAACACTCCTATGCAAGGGTCCATGGGGGGAGCCTCATCCCCCTATAATTATTTCCCTTATGATGGAGGTCATATACCTACTTTGTCCCCCTTGCTCGACAGTGCTTCTCAATAGCCCGTCTGTCCAAACATGAACTACAGCTTGTTTGGAGCAGGTACTCAAGGACCTTCTTCCTACACCACGCTGGTGGGTTTTTTGTCATTCTATTTGTTCGATGCATTTGGAAATAATGCATTCTCATAATTTTTCATCTCAACAGAGGGCAACCCTAGTTTTGGAACACAAAATCATGTGCAGGGTACTATTCCTACACAGGGGGAAAACACAAGAGTGACCTCCTCACAAGGACTCTGGAATCTATGGAAGGGATCAGTTCCCTCGTCAGGGATGTTGACCGGGGGTAGCCCCTGCCATGGTCAATGGAAACCCAGGAAAGGATCAGTACCTATGCCCTTCGGATCGGTAGGGGGAAACCCTTTCTAGAACCTTTGGAACATAGTGTCAGGAGGAATCCATTCCCAACCCTCAACGTCCTACTATGGGAGTCATTTGATGTCTTCTCAACAAGTGCAATATCTGAAAGTTTGCCAAGTCCATGGTTTTTACCAGAACCCTGTTCAATATCCTAACTTTTCCTAGCAATCTGGTGCCAACCAAATTCTAGGCTCCTTTCCTCCTGTACATAGTCAATAGCCCAAACTACCATTTCTAGTGACTTTGGATTTTCCAGACTTGTCAATATTGTTAAATGACCCAATCTTTCATGATCCGCATTGGCCTCCCATGTCAAAAAAGTTTCCCTCAGACATTCCAAAGTTTGAAGGTAATCCTAACGAAGATCCAGGCGATCATGTGACCACATTTCACCTATGGTGCTCATCCAACTCATTGAGAGATGACTTCGTACAATTGTGTATGTTTCAACGCACTCTTATCGGGAGTGCCATGAAATGGTACATCGAGCTTGACCGCTCAAGATACTCTACTTTTGGCGATTTGGCAATGGTTTTATTGAACCATTTTCAACTACATGTAAGATACGATGTTAGCAGCGAACTGCTAGCCAACTTTGAGAAGATGAAGGTCAATCATATCTCGGATCACATCTGAGAATGGCGGCGTCGGAACAATTTGATAAAAGTATCGGTTCCACCAGCATTCCTGTTGGAGTGGTTCCTTAAGTATTTGGTACCTCAGTTATCCAATTGCATCGCAACGTCAGGGGTTTTTTCTGAGGAAGAGGTGATAATGAGAGATCAACAACTTGAACTGATATAATCTCAGTATAGTTTACTTTATAAAGTTTTCCCATATGTACCATGGTATATTATTGACAACACCAAACACAAGTATGGACCACATGTTGATGGCATAGTCGGTTCAGCATAAGAAAAATACACTGAGCCGCTATTGAACCAATTGAAACAATTGTCGATATAGCAGACAATGGCCAACCAACCCCTAGTTCGGCTTCTACCCCTACTCAAACGTCGGATGTACATAATGTGCATTCGACAAACCCGAAGGCAAACCAACAGCCTAAAGGGAAGAAGAAACAATGAAATAAAAAGGGTAAGGGGGATAATAAACCCACCAACAATGTTGGTTGGGGAAACACAGAGAAAAGGAATTTGAAGTATCCATGTAACCTTTGCACATAAGACCATCCGAATCACCTATGCCCTCATCTTGCGGAGGCCCAAAAGTTATTGGCGCAATAGTAGCTTGTTTTGTTAACAAACCCATTTCCA
>SNQJ01S0011820.1:83072-94609 GCA_010110895.2 Picea sitchensis | reverse complement strand
CAGATGGGGGAATTCATAAACCCCCTCCATCTTCTAGTAACCCCTCAGCCGAGAACATTTATATGTTGAAGGATGACGCTCACATAGCTACAAGGGCACACGATTACAGAATGTCAAACACTGTTTAAAAGGGCAAAGAATTCGAAAACCTATTCGTTCCTCTCTAGATCAAGAGGATGATGGGTGAAACAATGACATGCATCCTGAAAGGGGCATTCAAGAAATATTTTCACAATCCCAATGCAAGGGCCACCCAGAACTACTCTGTGGTGGAGGATTTTTCACAAACCCCTTGCGAGATGTTTTCTTTGGAGGTCCTCCAGAACTTCCCTTTGCAGATAAAGGCTCTACTAGCTACCTTAGGATCCACTGAGACCTATAATTCAAGAACGATCATGCTTGATTTGACCAACTTGAAGCCTCGTATCCCATAACACATCGCATTTCAGATAGTAGTTTCTCACCCCAGGAAATCTTTTACCCAGAATATTTTTTGCACGGTGGTTGATGAGGGCGTCCCGACTTGTGTGATGTTTTTGTCATGTTGGAAGGCCATTGGCCAACCCATTTTGTCTCCATATCCTACTCTCCTTACTTATTTTGATGGTCATTCTTTCATACAACATGGAATCATCCCTTCTTTCCTTGTGCAGTTGGGAGGGAAGACTGTGTGCATCGTGGTTGAAGTGGTCGATGCGCCTCTCGACTACAACCTACTGTTAGGAAGGATTTGGACATATGAAATGCATGTAGTGGTTGCCACATTTTTTTGGGTTTTGTTGTTTCGACATGAGGTTCGAATCGTAACCATTGACCAGTTGTCCTTCACCAGGCCTAACCCTTCATCGGGGGATTTCACCGTCCCAATGATTGATAACCCACAACATAACATCGTCAACGTGGGGGTTGGTTTGTGCTCACCATTGATGGGTACGTTCGATTACTCGCCTCCTTTCGATGATGTCAATATGATATTGACTATCCCCAACAAACCTAAGGCTGAAATATTTAAAGTGTCGTCGTTCTGCACGACTTACTTTACCGATCCATGGACTCTTCCTTCCCCATCGACTTTGATGGAAGGGATAGGGCATCTTGGCATGTACATTCCCTTTTCCATGGCATAATTTGCGTATTCTATTGTCCAACAAGATTCCTTCCACCTCGATCTAACTCTCGTACTGGAGTTAGATCTCGTTCTCAAGACTATTTGGGCTCAAGATTCCCTTGCCACTACCGATTCTTGAGACCTGGTCTTGCCCTATGGCGAGGTGATTATAGAGGTATTGACTAGTCTGGATAGACCCTGGGATGATCTCCATCAGAGATCTTATTTCCTCCCAGAGTTAAGAAAAATAGAGGTAGGAGAATTCGTGTTGACTATGACTAGAGATAGGTCTTGTCCTATTAATCCTCTAGCTACACATGTAGTTTATGTCGAGGGTAATATGGCAGCCATCACTGAAACGATAGCTATTGACATCTCCAGAACCCCTCGCATTGTGGAGAATGTCTTCGTCGGAGCGGACTGCTCCCCCGAGGAGATTTAGACCTATACAGATTTATTTAAGGAATTTCACAACGTTTTTTTCTGGTCTTACAAAGAAATGTGAGGAATTGATCCAAGAATCGTCGATTATGAAATAATGACCTATCCTGACACCAAGCCGGTCCAACAAAATCTTCATCTGTTCAATCCTCAAAAAGAGACAGTTATTAAGGCTGAAGTAGAGAAAATTCTCAAAGCCGGTTTCATCTACCCCGTTCAGTTGACTCAATGGGTGTGAAATCATGTTCCAGTCAACAAAAAGAAAGCAACGATTCGTGTATGTATGGACTTATGTGATTTGAACAAGGCCCATCCAAAGAATAATTTCCCCACCCCGTTCATTAACCAGATTGTCGATGAATGTGCAGGCTGTGAGGTATTTTCTTTCATGGATGGTTTTTCAAGATACAATCAGATACAAATTAAGCCCGAAGACCAACATAAAACAACTTTTATTTGTCCAAGGGGTACATTTTCTTATCGGAAGATGCCTTTTGGCCTGAAGAATGTTGGAGCCACTTTTTAGTGGGCCATGTATTTTTTTTTCCATAACCTAAGACATATAGTCAAGGATTATCTCAATGATTTAGTGTCACGATATCATAAGAGAGTTGATCATTCCATGCACCTCTGACTAATCTTTGAGAGATGTCGCTACTATCAGATTCTCTTGAATCCAAACAAGTGCAGTTTCTACGTGATGTCGAGTCGTATGCTATGTTTCATAGTTTCTTCAACAGGGATCATGGTTGATCCTCTGAAGGTTGAGGTGATAGTTTAGTTACCTCCCCCATCCACAATACCTTAGCTTCAAATCTTATAGGGTAAACCAAATTTTCTTTGACGTTTTATCGCAAACTATGTCAAGATCACTAAAGGGTTTATGTGTCTACTAAATAAGGGAGTCCCTTTCCATTGGGACAAAGTCTCTCAATGCTCTTTCAAAGCGTTGAAACACACCCTCACGACTGCCCCTCTGCTTCGACCTCCCAATTATAATATATATTTCTTATTGTATTTGGTCACTATAGAGTCGACCATCGATATGGTCATGGTTCAAGAGGATGATCTTCTTGAAGAGCACGTGATTTATTAAATGATCCGAGGCCTAGCTGGACTAGAACTCAACTATTCCCATGTTGAGAAGTTAGCATTGGTAGAAGTGCATGTTGTCCAGCGGTTCCGTCACTATATTCTTCTTCGTAAGACCACCGTCGTTCCCATTGTGAATGTGTTTCAATACGTGTTGACATGATGCTTCATCCGTAGAAATATCAGTAGATGGATAGTTATCCTCTAGGAATCTGACTTGGATTTTGTTTTAGCGAAATCCAAAAATTCACTAGTCTTTGCGGAACTTATCTCAGAACTTCGGGTCAAATCAAGTGATGTTACGCCCAAAGAATCACTTATTAAAGGAGATATGTTTCTAATTTCATCTTCGGACCCCTAGTATGGAGATATACTAGTCTATATCCAGACTTTGAAGTGCCCTGCCTCTGCTTCTCGTGATGAGCGTTAGCATATACGCCATCAGGAAAAAAATTGTCTCATACTCCATGACACTTTGTATCGTCGGGGTGTATATTGCATCCTTCATCGATGCATCACCCATGAAGAAGAGAAACGTGTTCTCTAACACTGCCACATGAGAGCATGTGGTAGTCATTTTTTTGGGTTGGCAATAACCCAAAATATTCTACGAGTTGGTTACTTATGGCTGACGTTAATCAAATATTGCATTGAATCAGTAAAAAAGTGCTACCCGTGTCAGATCTTGTTTTGGAAGATGAGGGCACACCCCTCTCCCATGTTTCCCATCATCACTGTTGGTCCTTTCACTAAGTGGGGGATTTATTTCACTACATGCCACCTGAACTCAGCCAGGGGGCATCGTTATATCATCGCAGTAGTAGACTACTTCACAAAGTGGGTCAAGGCTATGCCAACTATTACACATGAAATTTTCACACCTAGGTACCTCGCCCTAAGTGTCGTAAAGTTTCATATAAGTGTCTCATACACCTTGACACCATGGAATAAACTATGTCACAATCCCTAGTCAATATGGAGGAGGGATATATTACATGAAGGCCAAAATACCAAGTAGACATGAATTATTATTAATATTCATGGAAAATAAATTGATTAAGTGTGAGAATCCACCTCACATTTGGTTTCCTTGTTTTTAGGGAAGGTGGAGGATCTCATGGGTGGTTGAAATATTTCCTCCTTAAAATCCTTGAGAGGTATTTCCTCCCCAAAATCCTTAAGAGATCTTTTCTCCCTAAATATCTTAGAGATCCCTTTCTTAGTGAATCTGATGAGAGATCCTCTCCATGGTGGTTAAGCCTCCAAATCCTATATAATGAGGGATTTCCATGGAAGAGGAGGAGATGGATATTGAGAATTACACCAAACTTATGATCTCATAAGTGAGGCACCATTGAAGCATAATCAGTCTAGATTACTTGAGCAAAGGGGTTGGACAAAGAGAACTGAAAGAAGTTGTTGCACCTTCATTAGAGGATTGTAAGTACTCTTCATTTGTTCTCATTAATATATATACATTCTTGGCCTATTTCTTTCAGGTTTATGTTTGTTTCACATGAACTTGTCTCTAGTAGATAGATCTGTATTGGAGCTAATCTCAGTAGAATAGGAAGTTTGTTGTATCTTTGTTTGTGCTACAGGACCTATCGAGGAGCTTGGGTTTGAAGCTCAACTTGGATTTTGTGAGGAAAAAAACCATTTAAAAAGGTAAAATTTTCTTCTTCCTCTTCATTCATTAGATTAATTATATCTAAAAGGATGTCAGTTTCCATGTTAAGCACTTTTCTATCTTGGCCTTAGGAGTCTATAGACCAAGAGGGAATCCGCTTGTCCACAGGAGGATTCACCTGTAACAGAAATTGGCAATTCCACTGGGGAAGGAATCCTATTTTATTTCCTTGTTTTGTCCCTTACCTTTTACCACCTTTCATATAACTTTTTCTATGTGTTTATGATCCATTATCCTTCTCCTACCTTCACTAGCATTTTCACCATTTTGTTTGCATTTTGGGTGAATTTTTTGCAATTTAATGGCTCTTTTTCTGAGCTTCTGGAAGGACCAACGCCCCCCTATACGACATATCATAGCACTTTTCTATCATAATCTCTCCCTTATATTGATTTAGGGAGCGTTGCAGTGCTTTGTATCCTTGAGACAGGGAGCGCTAAACTCTGTTTTGGAGGTTTTTTGCTCTATTCTGCTCAGATTTTTTCAGCATGTTTTGTGGAAGTATTTACCCAGTCTTTGTGGATGGTTTGTGAAGTTATTTGGATTGGTTTTTTTATTCTTATCACTCCCTCTTGTATTTATTGGAGCTTGAAACCCTTTTCAGAAATGTGAACATTGCTCTTTCTAGCTGTGTTTTTGTCGAGACAGTTTTGAGTGTTTTCTCTTTCTCCCTATCATTTCTTAGATTCTTCTCTACATTTTATTGTACTCCTTGGATGATTTTTGGTCTTAGGATCCTTGACTGAGTTCTTGTTAGAAAAATCTTCTACTTGTTTTCTTTCAGTTCTCATTGTTTTGAATGCATTCTTTCTTTTGGGTCATGAAACTAGCTTGCATTTGAAGTAGCGAAATTGCATGTTTTTTGACATTTTGGGACATTGTGCATCTAGAATGATGAATGTTTTCTCCTTCTCATAGAATAGATTGCATAGAAATGAAAATATTTCATCTTCATCTATTTGCATAACTTTTGAGTCGATCAAAACACCATATTATCCACGCCACTTTCCTTTTGAGTAACAATAGCCTTTAAAAATCAAGCGCTAAACTAAAATTGATTAGACATTTTTACATTTTCTGGTAGCAAAACTACATTAGATTAGTTGTAAGGCTTTGGAATAGGTGTAAAACATAACTTTCCAAAGCTACAAACAAACATAGGATATTGTGTTAGGGAGTAGTGAAATCCAGTTGTTGCATTTTGTTCTGGGAATCCCTTCTCACACAAGCGTCAATCACGAGGTCGCATTAAGACTGACAGAGTTACTCACCCTGCTTTGTTGGTCTTGGTGTAGAGATTGGGCGTATTATGGGGGTCTCTTGAAGGTATACCCACAATCATCAGTGGAAGCCTTTCAAGTTGATTTCAGCCTAGATACCCTGCCCTTGAGCGAGGATCAAAGTGTTGATTGTTTCCCAAGGCATCACTATTGTAGTCGGTAACATTAGTGGCCTATATATTTAGGGTATTTACACAAGGTGATTGTGGAGGGCAATTATTCATGGTACCTGGTATCGACGTTGGCCAGAATCACTTGGGCTCCTTGGAGGGTATACCCACGATTATGTGTGGGAGCTTGCACCAGAGTGTAAGTCTGTTAAGCAGGTCGTCAACGTAACTTTTCCACCCTCTCTATCTCATCCCCTTCTTACTTTGTTCCTACGACGCTGGATTTAATCACCAACTAGTGTGCTCATTGTGAGAAGGTTTTGTTTTCTTTCTTGCTTACTAGATTTTTAACATGTGTTGTTTGTTCTCCCTAGCAGAATCTAGGTTGGATCTTTTTGTTTATGGAATTAGTTTCCATAATGACCAATGAAGAGACCCCTTTGTCAGGGGAACCCTTTGCTTTTCCTTCTTACGGAAACATTGGTCCTCTTTACATAGTACTTTGAGCCTTCTAGCTCTCACAATTGGGTTACCAGTATGGTTGTTTTCCAGTTCAGTGATATCAAATGCAGGTGCTTCATATGTAATCACACCACCCACACATCAACCTCATGTTGACCTTTCTCCTTCTTCGCCCATCAGGTCTCCTTCCATTTCTCCTTCTTTGCCTAGTGAAATCGCTCAAGCGAGTAGCTAGATTGATAAGAAGAAGAAGAAACAAAAAGAGAAGAAGAAGAAGAACCATAAAGGGACCAAGCCTCCAACTACATCAAATGTTGGATCTAAGCAACCAGCTACTGTTAATAGTTATGGGAGTTTTGATAAGGTAGCTAAGGTTAAAACGAAGAATCTGAAACCCAAATTCCCTTGCAGTATTTGTAAGGGTGCCATTTTCTGAGGGATTGCCCTCGTATTCCCAAGGCATTAGAAGTATGTTCCTCCACATCATCGGCCCCTTCTAGTCATGCTGGTGATACCCCATCAACTAGTGATGTCAAGGTTGGTAAGAAGAAGACAACTGTCAAATTCCCTTGCATGTTATGCAAAGGTGATCATTATTCTCACCTTTGTCCTCGTATGGACGATGATTCTTCTCTTTTGGAAAAAATTCAACTTCCAAAAGGTTATCGTAAGATTTCTCCCAACCCATCGTTAGTTGATGGACTGGTCAATCCAAATCCATCCCCATTCAATCTGGTTGATCAGGTGGTCAATCTAGTTTCATCCCTGGTTGAAACACTAACCAAAGTATCTGATCCAGTTCCATCATCGATCAGCCCCACTTTTCATCTGAAAAGTGAAACCCAAATGACTGATCCAATCCCGTCATTGGTTAGTCCCACCCTTCATTTGAATATTTTCAAAGTGGTCAATCTGACTCCGCCATCAGTCAATCCCACTCCTCCCTTGAGGAGTGACAAAGTGGTTGCTTCGATTACGTAATTAGTCAATTCCACTCCTCCTCTGACGAGTGCCAAAGTGGTTGCTTCGGTTACATCATCGGTCAATCCCACTCCTCCTCTGAAGAGTGCCAAAGTGGTCGATCCAGTTCCACCATCGGTCGATCCTACTCTCCCTCTAGAGAGTTAACCTAATACTACCCACGTTTTTCTCGTTGATACATGATCTATCGTGTCGGTGGGAATTCCTCCTTCTCCTGCAAAAACCCCTGCAAGTAATGAGGCCATCCTTTTTTATTGGGGTGTGCTAACTATACCTCGTCTTCCCTCTCACATACATTTCAAGATTACAGTAAAATTTTCTGAGATGTTAATAGACAAAGGTTCGTTTGTTAGTATTTTGTCCTCTATTGCTTGGCAAGTTTTGGGTTATCCTTAGCTTGTACCGGTTACCTATACTTTGTTCTCTTTTAACAGAAGAACCAATCACCCTTTAGGGATCCTTCTTTAGTTTCTCATAACTTTCGGAGGGAAAACTATCTTTATTGATGTTATGGTAGTCTAGGACCCCTTGGATTTCGATTTACTCCTTGGGCGATATTATTTCTATGCCATGAAAGCTATTGTGTCCACTCTCTTTTGTGTAATATATTTACCTCACAATGGAAGAATTGTGGCTATTGATCAACTTTCATGTGTTAGTCCTGACTTGAGTACCAACCCAATGACCTCCCTAAATGGGTCTTATCAACAGTCGGTATCACCCCCACCAAAAGTCAATTATGTAGCATTCTCTCCCATCCCTTCAACTTCTGATGAATTAGATCCGGTAGTTGACATGGTGATCTCTTCGGTAGGGATATTGGAGCCAGATCTCCTTACCCTTGACGAGACCCTTGACATGTGTTCCTTCCAAAGCATTCGTCTTCCATCTAGTGAATATCTCTTGGAATCCATGACCAATTTTTGTCCCTTGACATGTTTTCCTTCTAGAGAATTATCCTCTTGGAAGCCATGATAAAGAAGAGGTTACAAGCATAGTTTCCCTCTCTATGGAAAGATCGATAAAAAATGAAACAGAGGTCACGAGCATAGTTTCTCCTCTCTATAGAAAGCTCGTTAAAAAATGAAACAGAGGCTACAAGAATAGTTTATGTTCTCAATGGCAAGATCATTAAAAAATGAAACAGATATTTGGGGATTGAACCCAAAGCCTTGAGCATAGTTATTTTCTTCTATCAAGCTCATTAAAAAATGAAACAGTCACCTCTCCTATCAGGAAGAGTCTTTCACCGAGTCGAGTCTTTCGTTAGATCTCGTATTTGAACCTTCTTTTCATCCACCTGTATCCTTTTTCTCCATCTAGTATAGAAATTGGTGACAACTTCAAAGTCGGTGAATGACTTGAATTTTGGGGGGGCATGTCTCCAGCCTTTGATGATCATTCTAGAGTTAAGCCACTAGATTTCAAGTTGGGGAAAGAGTACCGAGATTAGTCTTTGTTCTTTCTCGTGCTCGAAAAAACATGAGAATGTAACTGAGTAGACTTTTATCACTTTTTTGGACTCGTAAAGGTTACATGAAAAATGAACCCCTTGGAGTCATCTTTAAGCTCTTTTTAGACTCTCTAAACATGAAAATATTGTCGAGTGATATTGCTTCCTTTCCCACTAGTTAAAAGGTTTGAACGGGTGTCTTTAGAGTGATAATTTATCTCTTTTTCATCCTCGTGGGACTAACATTACAAAAAAGGACCACATTGGATTCGTCTTTAAGTTGTTTTCAAACTCTCTAAATATGAAAAACTACCGAGTTTACCTTCTTTGCACTCGTTAAATAGTCATACATTGAAGGGCCCATATGAGACCGAACCCTTACTTCTTCTAGTTTACTAAACAAAGGAAGAGGGACTTACCGAAGGTGAGTTATATCGAGCATGTGTTACCCTCCTCGAGATCGTTAAATTAAAAAGAGGTACTCGTCTATCTAGATGGGGGAAAAATTGAAGGAAGCAAGCTAAGCAGTTTTTTAGAACATTACCAGTAACCCTTACAGTCGCCCTTGAAGATGACATTTTATCTTTGCATGCATTTCAATCTGTTGAACCTCTGCACTGAACCAATCCTTTGAGTTTCCTCACTCCTTTGGTTCACCCGACGTAAATTCACAACATCCATTGAATTATCAAGTTTTGGTCCATGTCAAGTTTTTGTTGTTATGCCTCAATGTTCAAGGGAAGTACCTGCTTTAAGAGTCAAGCATCACAAATATCTTGTTTCAATACCCATGTCAATCCTTGTTCATTTTTGTGTCGTTGATGGGGGATGCATCAAGGCCCTCCCTCGACAAGCCTATTCATGTCGACTTCAACACATTATCTAGGAGCTAGACTTAGAAACTAGTTAGTACCTTGGGACCTGCATGCCTCAATGGCAGTCCTCCTCACGTCTGACAGTGGGTTTACATCATTGACCTATGATTGGATGATTCCATAGATGTTTTAATTCATCTCATCCATTCACATTCGTTGGAATGTACTAGAGTACCTTGGGAATCATTGACATCAATGGTGATTTCCCTCACACTTGTTAACAATTTACATCATTGATTGGTAATCAAGTGGTTTCTACAATGTTCGACATCAGAACATCTATTCACATGGTTAGAATCGTATCGCATTGGGATCAGTAAGAAGACCCTGGGTTGAGTGATCACTCTAATATATACTTTACCCAGGTTGCGACGAAGTTTCTCTTGAATATTGACAGATATACTGTCACATAGATCCACTTTGTATTGGTTTGTGGCTATGTCTTGTCGTCTCATAGATCCACTGTGTATTCTTCATGGCTACGATCAATTCATATCATGGAAGTATAGATCCACATTGTATCTTTGGTGTCTATACTCTTCATTCAATATGATTATGGATCCACAATGTATTTATGGTGGCCATACCTGGAAAGTCTTTATCACTCAAGCATAGGTATGCCTGCCTTGGGCTTGAAACATGTCATAACATTTGTTTGATGGTTGTTTGCAGCTTCTACTAGGTTCTCTGATTCCACACCCTTGCTTAAAATATTTGTAAAGTGTTTCAACCATCATTCTCTCTTCTAACCTCACACTTTAGGGGGCATTCTGTTACACATGAAATTTGTACACCTAGGTACCTCGCCCTAAGTGTCGTAAACTGTCATATAAGTGTCTCATACAACTTGACACCATGGAATAACCTATGTCACAATCCCTAGTCAATATGGAGGAGGGATATATTACATCAAGGCTAAAATACCAAGTACACATGAATTATTATTAATATTCATGGAAAATGAATTGATTAAGTGTGAGAATCCACCTCACATTTTGTTTCCTATTTTTTAGGGAAGGTGGAGGATCTCATGGATGGTTGAAATATTTCCTCCTTAAAATACTTGAGAGATATTTCCTCCCCAGAATCCTTAAGAGATATTTTCTCCCTAAATATCTTAGAAATCCCTTTCTTAGTGGATCTGATGAGAGATCCTCTCCATGGTGGTTAAGCCTCCAAATCCTATATAATGAGGGATTTCCATGCAAGAGGAGGAGATGGAGATTGAGAATTACACCAAACTTATGATCTCATAAGTGAGGCACCATTGAAGCATAATCAGTCTAGATTACTTGAGCAAAGGGGTTGGACAAAGAGAACTAGAAGAAGTTGTTGCACCTTCATTAGAGGATTGTAAGTACTCTTCATTTGTTCTCATTAATATATATACATGATTGGCCTGTTTCTTTCAATTTTAGGTTTGTTCCACATGAACTTGTCTCTAGTAGATAGATCTGTATTTGAGCTAATCTCAGTAGAATAGGAAGTTTGATGTATCTTTGTTTGTGCTACAGGACCTGTCGAGGAGCTTGGGATTGAAGCTCAACTTGGATTTTGCGAGGACAAAGGCCATTTAAAAAGGCACCCTTTTCTTCTTCCTCTTAATTCATTATCTTAATTAGAACTAAGAGGATGTCAGTGTCCATGTTAAGCACTTTTCTATCTTGGACTTAGGAGTCTATATACCAAGAGGAAATCTGCTTGTTCGTAGGAGGATTCACCTGTAACACCAACATTCAATAATTATGGAGAGACAACAACTCTCTTTATTTTCAATCAGATAATAGCAAGGTTCAACATCTTGAAGGAGATTGTCACTGACCATGGAAGTCACTTTCATAAAAAAATGATGTTTGAGTTAACTTCAAAGATTGGGTTGAGGTAAGAACATTCATCACCTTACTACCCACAAGTGAATGGTCAAGTGGAAGCTATGAATAAGGCTCTCAAGACCATTCTACAATGAACAATCAATTCATCCAAGTCAAATTGGAATTTGAAGTTGTACTCGACATTGCGGGCCTACCGAACGTGTCTAAATACTG
>SNQJ01S0011820.1:63402-73952 GCA_010110895.2 Picea sitchensis | reverse complement strand
ACCACCTACCCCCCCTCTAATATACCACTTACCTCCTCTTCTTACCACTCCCGCCTCATGTTGACATCTATCTCCCACTCCATATATCACCTCCTCCCATCACATCCTCCGCTCCCACTCCACATCTCATTATGCTACACCTGTCCTCCACTCACAGTTGGGCCATAGCCCCTTATCACTCCCTCCTATCATCTCTTACCAAGTGTCCTATCGGTCACGTCCTCCCTGGTGGATAGTCTTGTCCTGTCTTTTGTCTCAGCCTCACATGTACCCCCACATCATCGCCCCATGCCACTCCACTTCTAACCTATCCCAGTGCAGTGCACACACCTTTCGTCGCTCGCACTTTCCATGTCACCCTTCATCTGCCTTTCCTAACCAAATGGGTACCCCTTGTCTCAAATTCACGATGTTGGTGCCACCATCCCCACCAAGAGTCTCATGCATGTCTGTCGAATGGGTCCCCTCATAGCATTCCAACGAAGAAGTATCAACCAAGGGAAGGTCACCACATTGTTTAGGAGTAGAGTTGACTTGGGCCCCTCAGATTCTGAGGAAGCAGTTAATGTAAATGTGGAAGGTGGGTGAGACATCATCTCCTTCCATAAATAGAAGGCCAGAAAGGGACAAAGCACAAAGGCAGGCTTTTAGTCTGAACTGACAGAGATCGTTTCCGAAAAGAAGACTACATGGGCAGTCTGACCAATGTCTGCACGTGCATCCTAACAGAGAAGCTTGTCAATGTAAATCCTTGAATGTATGACATGGTCGCATTTCAGGAATCCCAAGCTAGTTCTAAGTATATGTAGGCATTGTTTCCATTTTGTGAGTATCGATGGTAGAATTAATCTCCCAATTGTAAAGTTTTAGCGAGGCCTTTGGTTCTCTAGTTATAGACTGATGTTTGAGACTTCTTGTTTAATGGCAGCCAACCTCTTCCTTAATATTTCTTCTACCTCTTAAAGCCCCGGCATGGATGATCCATTCGGGTGTTGTAATGACTTATAATGTAGGTTTGATTATATCAGTTTTTGAAGCATTTTAAGTTTCTTGAAGTTTTCAGATCTGAGAAGATCTCATATCTGAGACTTTTCCTCCAAAGGCTGCTGGAAGACCGAATGTCCATAGAATACTTTCATTCATCTCTCATTTTTCCTCAACCTACTTACCACTATGCAAACTTACTGGCCTAAGTTAGATCAAGACCTCACCTAACTCTATATTTTCAACCTAGTTTTATGAGTTAAAACGATATTGTTCTGAGTTTACTCCCATTCAGTCACCCTTTATAAACAACCTGTGACATACAAACTGATGGGTATTGGGCTTACTCCTGTTGCAATCTAGGAGTGACTTCTGGTGCTAACAACACACATAGAAAGAAGCACAGACATACACATGTACATACATTGTAAAAATGTGATCCATAAGACATAAAACATGTAAATATGCATACGTACATATACATATACATATATATATATATATATATATAGAGAGAGAGAGAGAGAGAGAGAGAGAGAGAGAGAGAGAGATCAAAAGTCTATGAGTACATAGCTGGGCAAAAGCGCCTCAAAAAATAATATGTCTAGTATATATCACAGGGCTTATGCCCTCAGAAATATACAAAGGAGTTCCCTCGGCACGTAAGTGTTCCACCGTAAGATAATCACGGGGCCTATTGGCCCTGCCATAGTGAACAACGATGTTTTCCAAATGATGGAAGAGCTAGACCTAGTTTCATGGCACCCCAACTACATGAGACTGCATAGATGGTGGGAGATCCTCGATCTTAGCCATGGGCACTGTACGAGTGAGTACAGTGAGGTTCCGCTCCACCCATCTCAAAACTCTCCTAGCATCTCCAACTGGAAGTCCCCCTACTACTGTTGCTAGTCTAGCGGTTGGTGGTGGTGTTGCCTTTGGTTAAGGACGTCGCCTACTCCTCGCAAAATCTATTGGATGCACTGGTCCCACATCTCTACATAACAGTTACAAAGTTGTTAGATACTCTGGTACACATAAAAATGATATATATAAAAGGAAAATAAAAATTAAAAAACTTTTAAAAGCCAACATACCTATCTCTCCTCGCTCTGCTCCGGGAGGTACGGGAATGTTAGGATCCCGATAGAAGTTGATCCTGACATAAGGGTAATCCTCTATAGATGGAATCTTTCAAGACCACCAGTCAAAGAAAGTATCGTCAAAGGCCTTGATGGTCCTCCCTTCCCCCTGTCGTGGCAACAATGTCACCCACCTGCACACTACTAGGAAGGAGTCCATGTGCCCCTGTACTGTCTCTCACAGACTGAGACTAGGTACCCTCTCAAAGAAAAATGAGCGTAAAACTGTGTTGAACCCAAAGTTTTTGTTGCTCCACCCACGACACTCTATGAGTTGTGTCTTCATTCAATCTAGCATTGTTTTTCTCCAGTCGAACAATCATGCGTTTAAGAATTGTAACGCATAATGCATGTGCATCCGGGAGGCCTGATGTAAGCCCGTGGATCCAGTGATCTACCCAATAAGTAAAACTATCACTTTTGGTGATAGGTTGGTAATTTTTTGCATCGACACCTAAGAACCACTTTATATGTGACGACATCACAGTGTAGCCCGATCTACTTGGCTATGTTGTGAGGTCCTGGGGGGAAATCATGCAAGTTGACTGGTTCCCCTCTCCTCGAGAGGCCAGTCAAAAAATAGATGTCCTCAGTCATTGGAGTCAACGACTGCCCCTCGATCATAAACGCCTCAACGTTGGGGTGCCAGTAATCCACCAAGGCATTCAACATCCTGGGTTGTACCCTCATGAGTGGACACCAAAATAATTTCCACAACCTGCATTGTTTTAATGCGGCGACAACAGCAGGGTCTTCTTCAACCAAAAAATCAATGTCTTCATGCTCACTCTCTCTCCAATGGACATACATCCTGTCAATGAAAAGTTTAGGGATAAAGTTATATCTTGTATTTTTCTTTTTCTTTACCTTTTGAGGGTCTACGTGGGCTATAGTGAGCACAATCATGTATGCACGTGGACAAATTATTTTCTTCCCACGGGCATACGTGGGTTTCCCATGTACACGCAGGGCTTCCCCTTTTTAAGAGTGTGTTCCCCCCAAAAAACTAAAATTAATGCAAGAAAGAAGTATGGAAATGCAGGAGAAGCTAGTTTGTACTTACTTGGTCCGAGCGGAAGTTTGTTTCATCCTCTGAAGCTCCCAGAATCAACACTTTTAGAAAAGAGGTGGTTTTATCTTTTTGGTTAATTTTCAATTTGCAATGGTAAAAATGAGCTGTCAACTTCTATTTATAGACTTTTTTGGCCTTTTTTGCCACTTTTTGAACCCTTTTTTCATTTTTTCTAGTTTGAAAAACATTTAACATGGTTCTTGAGTTTATCATTGGATGTTATGAAACACTTCACTTTCAGCTTGAAAAAAAAATTGAGAGATGGGTCACTTTTAAATATTCTTTGGTAAAATTCATTTTTCCAACTTTTTGCATTTAAGTTAGGATTCCACCTCGACTTTTTGCATCTAGTTGTCTTTCCCACTTTTCCATAGGATTGAACCCACCGAACTATGACACAAAACCATCATTGTTTCTTTAGAAGTGTCATAATTAGGTAGTATAGCCTACCTCCACATGGATGCCCTAGGTAGATCCTCGTTGCATTTTGGTGTCCATATCATCGTTAATGACTTTAGGCTCTGGAGTCCTTGTTAGTCCTGTCATGATTACGAGTTTGAGACTCATATGTTCGATGTGCTATCGCTCTTTGCCTCACCCTCGGGACTCGCAAGAAAAAGAGTATTCTTTTAATCCCTTTTCAAACTCTCTAAACATGAAAAGATTGTCGAGCGATCTTGTTGTCCTTAACACACGCCAAACTAAAATTTGAATGCACGTCTGTCTGATGGTAGTTTACCCCTTTTTCGTTCTGGATGGTCAATTTTTATGAATAAAGGTATACTCTAGGAACTTCGGTTCACTATAAGAGTATTCTCAGGTATAAGTTTAACCCTTTTTTGGGCCTGAGGGACTAAATTTACAAAAAGGGAACCCCCACGAAGTCCATAGTTAATCTCTTTTCAGACTCCCTAAAATTGAAAAGATTGTCGAGTGATCTTGTTCCTTCACACTCATTAAACTAGTCCAAAGGAACATCCCCTGTGGATTCCATAGTCAATCTCTTTTTTAGACTTCTTAAAATTGAAAAGATCGTCGAGTGACCTTGTTCTTTCACACTCATTAAATTGGTACAGAAAAACATCTACTGGCATGAGTTTACCCCTTGTTCTGGCCTATAGATTAAGGAGGAAAAAGGTACACCTCAGGAGATTCGTCTCGCCGAGAGATTTCTCCTAAGTAGATTTTATACTTTTTCGGGCTAAGAAGACTAAATCTAGAAAAAGGTTGCGAGTCCATAGTTAAGCTCTTTTCAGACTCCTTAAAATTGAAAAGATTGCTGAGTGATCTTGTCTGTGTCACACTCGTTAAAATGGTTTTGAATAGATGTCTTTTCATTTCTACTTTATCCCTTTTTCAAGCCAACTAGACTACCTTCGAAAAAGGTACCCCATTAGAGTCTTCTTTTACGTTTTTTCAGACTCTCTAAACGTGAAAAAACTATTGATCTTACCTTCTCTGAGCTCATTAAAAACACACTAAAGGGGGTTTCATTGTGTCTTGATAATCATAGTTACATCTCTGCATCTTTGGCCTAATGTCGGCTCCATGTTTCTCTCAACTGAAACTTTGAAGCATTTCTTATACTCAAGATTTGTAGCACTTTGCCACTGTGACCTGACACCTTGACCCATGCAGGAATTTTCCCTAAGTGTCCTTTCCCTGCACATGTCTCCTTGTGATGAGAATTAGTGTGTTCCTTGTGCTTGGAACTAGTATTCTTGTGACACTCATTCCTCCTTTATAACATAGCATTCTTTTATTCTTTTTCAAACTCCTCAAAATATTGAAAAAAACAAAAAAAAAAAAATATACCCCAAAAAGAGGACGGGAAAAATATTTTCTTTTTATGGAAGAACAATGAGACGCCCTTGGAAAAAGAACATCCTTTCATTTGTCATCAAGCATTGGTATTTAATATGACCTTAAGAAGTTGTTCTCGTAACATAGAGTCGAGTCCTTCTTTATTTGGGTATCCTTCCAAACACATGGAGAGTTTGTGTTTTCTTCTGCATCGTGAACTTATGTCAATGTCATGTTGCCTGAGTCTGATCATCAGTCGTGATATTGTCCAAGGGAATTTTTACCCAAATTGAGTCAGCCTTTCTGCAGTTTGTCTCTTGACCTCATGCCCAACCATCCCCAAAGTCCAATCAATTCTTTGTTCGGAATCAATGAAGTTCTCTACTAGATCACCGAGATCCTCTTGTCTGTTCCCCGACAGCCCGTCGAAGACCTTTGGGTAGTGAATTCATATATTCACATTACACTCCTAGCTGAGTTTTGAATATCTTGAAGTTATTGCTTGATCTCTAAAAGCTTCATCTCCAACCATCAGGCGACATTTGGCTTCTTGAAGATGGATACTATACATGTATATCTTTGTTTTTGAGATGTATATCCATTGTGTATTGCTCGCCGCTACACTTTATATAGTTATATCACATGGATCTGTAGTGTATTTGATTGGAATCCATAATTTATTTCATCCCGAGCATGGGTATGCCCGCCTCAGTGAGACAATTGTTATTTTGCAGATCGCACCTCCCAAACTATTGTTCCGGGCTCACTCGCTTCGTACATTGGTGAAGATTTTGTAATGTATTTCGGCCATCAGATGCTCCTCTGACCTCACACATTAGGGGGAATCTGTTATAACCCTAAATTGCACCATACATGCATACCTGACATTTGGCCCTCTCACATGAAAAATGTTCCAAGCACCTTTGAGACCTTATTATAAGCACCTTGTGTTTAAGCTCATAACCCAGGGATTAAATCTCTTATCGGGCGCTATGACCACAGTATTAGGGGGAAAATTGTTGATATGTCGATAACTTTAAGATCGATGATCCTTGTCGATTGCAGAACTCGAACATGGTCGCAGTTTAACAACAACCCCAACTTCCACAATGGAAATATATGAAATCAAGAGGAAATCAACGTCCACCATTGATATTCCTTCCTATGGAGATATACGATCCTGGTTGATTGCGGAATGTGAAATATACCCTTCGCTAATTTTCCTTTCGACTTTCGCAATCTTTTCCATCGATTGATCTATTCCTCATAGATCTGACGGTCATGATTAAATCATTGTTGATAAGGAATTTCCAAACTTCTAAACCTTCTAGGGTCCACTTAGTATAGTTGTCATCAACTAAGGTAGTTACAGATGTCCCCACCATCTACTAACATTTGTCAGGTCTCAATTGGTACATAAGGCCTGTCAAAGGTACAAAATAAAGTGACACGTGGTAGGCATAGAATAATTCCACGTCACCCTTGGTGACATCATCATGCCATGTCACATTGGCGCTTTGGAACTTCTGCACTTCGAGCTTTGAAAGTTTCTACATCCACAACTTATTAACTCTCGAATGTCGACTACCGAACAATTTATTCCCGGAGCTTCGGGGCTTCAACAATTTCTTCTCATCTGCACATTTTTAAAATTCTCGAACTTCCAACTGTCGAACAATTGATTCATGTATATTTGAGACTTTGGCGATTTCTTCTCATCTGCACATTTTAAAAACTGTTGAACTACCAACTGTCAAACAATTGCTTCCTGTAGCTTCGGGACTTTGGATATTTCTTCTCATCTTGACATTTTCAAAACTGTCGAACTGTCTAGTTTCGAACAATTACTTCCAGTAGCTCCGAGACTTCAGTGATTTCTTTTGATCTCGAAATTTTCAAAACTTTCAAACTTCTGACTATCGAACAATTTCCTCTAGTAGCTTTCTGACTTTGGTAATTTCTTCTCATTTGCACATTTTCAAAAATTTTGAACTGTTGACTCCCGAATAATTGTTTCCTGTAGCTTCGGGACTTCAACGATTTATTCTCATATGCATATTTTCAAAACTAATAAACCACTTGGGAAATCCAACGGTCCGCCTTCTCCCAAATGATCTACGACTGAGAGTCACTATGGGACTTTGGAGCTTCGGGGATTTGGGTTTTGGGACTTCAAAGGATTTCCCTGCTGAAACACCACAAAACCTCCAGACTGTCAAAACTTTGAATAGGTTGATTGGCTGACATGTTTAATCAAACACGAATGGTTTAGATTAACTCTAGAGTTTGGGACTTCGGAGGATTTCCTTGCTGAAACACCATGCAACCCCTAGACTATCGAAACTATTAAATTTCACGTCCCCAAAAATTGACGGTCCAGATTGGTTTTGTACTTCGGGAATTTAGAGGATCTCCCTGCTAAAACACTGCACAACCCTCAGACTACTAAAACTCTGAATTCGATGGTTGTGAGGGGTCTGTCCCTTCCCAAACAAATCCAATGACGCAAATTTAATTTTTGTGGTTCCAAACCCACGATTATCGTGGTCTCCTTTGTCTGTTGATTTTCTTGAACTGCTATACCTCTTGATATTTCCATTACCACTCGAGAACTCTCTCAACATCACTCTAGCACTTTTTACATCAATTCCTTGTGGAATTTTGACTCCAAAATCCACATCCGTGGCCCATCCAAGTTCAATGTTGAAACCATTAGCTCTAATACCAATTTGTAACGTCCCTCAACCACCCAAGTTGGGGCATGCTACCTCAAACCTGCTTTGTGTTCAAGCTCTTTTCCATCTGTTGGGCAATGTCACTTGAAATAAAACTTCTCACTATGTTTCTTAAGGGAAGGATTGTCCATGCTCAGGTATAGACCTACTGGGCTATGGAACAAAAAGATCTTTGTGGAACATCATACATATAAATTCAACAATAAAATGAATTCTACTAATACATGATTTTAATGAAAAAATCACATCCATTTTGTACAAACAGCTCACACATGCAACATTATAATTATCATGACATGTACAGTATAAACAACATAAAAATTAACATAGAAATGGTACTTGTATTTTTATGAAGGTCACCAACTTCACATAGACCTTTCACGAACGTCCCAGTCTTATACCACATTGCTC
Source organism: Picea sitchensis (assembly GCA_010110895.2). NCBI lineage: Eukaryota > Viridiplantae > Streptophyta > Pinopsida > Pinales > Pinaceae > Picea > Picea sitchensis. The sequence continues at coordinate 65,805 of SNQJ01S0011820.1, read as the reverse complement.
ATCACTCTTTATAGTGGGTCACCCCCAAGCTGGGACTAAACTCCACCCGGGTAAAGGGAATCCTAGGCTAGGGTTAGGTTACAAAGTATCCAGGAAGGAGTTTGTCCCCATGAGTCCACTCACATCCATATATTATAGTCCCTCATTCCCCGCATGTCTGTCCCACTCGAGGTAGTGTGCCCCTTCTCTACTTGGCAATGCTTTATCTTCCCCACTCTCCTTCCAGGGCTTCAATAATAGGCCATATAGGAAGTCTCAGAGCACTACAACAACTGTGAGGCTCCCTTTGGGAAAATCACTTCCTCAACAACCTCTCTCACCTCGAGAGATTTGCTCGCAGGACTAACAACCTGCTTCTTTAATCCATAGGTCTGACAACCTCATTATTTTGTCTACCTACTAATCCAATCCACTCAGGTAATTATAACAACAAATCCGATATGGATTTGGTAAGGATAGTAACCACACAATTCTAGAGAAAAATGTGGGCAACAACAAAAAATGGCTAAGGTGCAACTTGGCTCGGGCACAATACAAACATGTTAAGCTTCATAGGAAAATATGGGTTATCTTCATGGGATACGGGTTATGGAGCTTGCATGAAATTTGTAAAGTTCAACGATGGAGAGTGTGGATGATGCATAAACGCTTAGTATGAGTGCATTGGTGTGTTAATTAGGTGCATGCAAAAATGGCTGAAAACCCGTCACAATGACTGATTTCCCACGTAAATCTGAATGTGCGAGGAGTGACACATGGCTCTCTTGTGAGATCGTTCCTCCCCACTTAGATTTCGTTCCTTTCCCAAATGAACTTAGAATAATAGGGTTTATTTCCAAAACTTTAGTCTTTAGGAAAATATATATTATAATATTCCCTTGGGGTTAAGCCCTCAAGCTTAACCCTTTTTCCTAGCCTCCTATCCCCTTTCCCTATCCCTTCCCAATGGAGCTTAGTCCCCCATAACTCTTTCTTTGTGGTAGGTCTACACACAGTGATGTATTTTTATTAATGATCTGCATAATTACTTATACAAAAATAGGCTCACTAGCCTTAGAATCTAGGGTCTTCGGCCTAATATTCACATAATCCTCCCAGCTTATAAACACTTGGCTCACCATCCTATAAACGCAATTACAATTCAAAAGGGGCTCAACCTTGGGGTATTACATTCGACATGAACAATTCTGGTACATTATAGGCTACATTGTTTATGAGCATGGGGTGCATGTAGATCCAACCAAGATCCGGGTCATTCGTGACTAGCTATCCCCGACCACACTCACTATGCTTCAAATCTTCATAGGCCTTTCCAATTTCTATCTCAGGTTCGTATTGTTGGATTACTGAGAGAGGGGATGAATCAGTAATAGATAAATTTAATCCTTTTTAACCATATAATCCAAGTGTTATATCAATGTAGCATTATCACCCAATAACTGAAGATTAAATAAAAACTGAACAAATGAAGAGTCATACACATACACAGTACACCAGTGTTTTACGTGGAAACCCAAAGCGAGAGAAAACCATGGAATGTCTTTTCTTATATGTCTTGAATAATTACATTCATTAGAAGTACCAACTTCCTTTGTTTTTCAGCTACAACTGGACGGAGGCTCCAACCCCCTAGTTTCTCAGGCTACAACCTGAGAGAAGCTCCAACTCCCCAATTCCCTCGCTACAACCAAAAGGAGGCTACAACCCCCTATGTTCTCTGGCTACAACTGGAAGGTGGCTACAACCACATGTCCTTTCCCCGTCCAAACTCCCTGAAGTAGAAGTAGAATGATGGAACCACTGTCACACTATCACTGTGAGATATACCGTTGTAAACTTGTACCAATCAACTTGTACCAAAAAACCTGTACCATGCATCAACCATGCATCAACCTATACCTCAACGTGTAATCAACTTGTACCATAAACAAGTGCATCAACCATGCACCAACCTGTACCAACCGACCTGTAATCAACCTGTACCATAAACAAGTTCATCAACCATGCACCAACCTGTACCAACCGACCTATAATCAACCTGTACCATAAACTAGTGCATCAACCATGCACCAAACTGTACCTCAACATGTAATCAACCTGTACCATAAAAAATGCATCAACCATGTAACAACCTATACCATAAACAAGTGTATCAACCATGCACCAACCTGTACCATGAACAAGTGCATCAACCATGCACCAAACCTGTACAAATAATGTATCACAACAACCTGCCACAACAACTTGTCCAAACAACCTATCACAACAACCCGTCTCATCAATTTTATCAACCAAATCATATCTACTCACCAATATCAATCACCAAGACAACTATCAAAGATGTGCATCAACCAAGTATAACACAACAACTCATAATCATCACCAAGATCAATATGTGTTTCT
>SNQJ01S0011820.1:50793-61691 GCA_010110895.2 Picea sitchensis | reverse complement strand
CCCCCCCTCTAATATACCACTTACCTCCTCTGCTTACCACTCCCGCCTCCTGTTGAAATCTATCTCCCACTCCATCTCTCACCTCCTCCCATCACATCCTCCACTCCCACTCCACATCTAATTATGCTACACCTGTCCTCCACTCACAGTTGGGCCATAGCCCCTTATCACTCCCTCCTATCATCTCTTACCAAGTGTCCTACCGGTCATGTCCTCCCTGGTGGATAGTCTCATCCTATCTTTTGTCTCTGCCTCACATGTGCCCCCACATCATCGCCCCATGCCACTCCACTTCTAACCTATGCCAGTGCAGTGCACACACCTTTCGTCGCCCGCACTTTCCATGTCACCCTTCATCTGTCTTTCCTAACCAAATGGGTACCCCTTGTCTCAAATTCACGATGTTGGTGCCACCATCCCCACCAAGAGTCTCATCCATGTCTGTCGATTGGGTCCCCTCGTAGCATTCCAACGAAGAAGTATCAACCAAGGGAAGGTCGCCACATTGTTTAGGAGTAGAGTTGACTTGGGCCCCTCAGATTCTGAGGAAGTAGTTAATGTAAATGTGGAAGGTGGGTAAGACATCATCTCCTTCCATAAATAGAAGGCCAGAAAGGGACAAAGCACAAAGGCAGGCTTTTAGTTTGAACTGACAGAGATCGTGTCCGACAAGAAGACTACATGGGCAGTCTGACCAATGTCTGCACATGCATCCTGACAGAGAAGCTCGTCAATGTAAATCCTTGAATGTATGGCATGGTCGCATTTCAGGAATCCCAAGCTATTTCTAAGTATATGTAGGCATTGTTTCCATTTTGTGAGTATCGATGGTAGAACTAAGCTCCCAATTGTAAAGTTTTAGCGAGGCCTTTGGTTCTCTAGTTATAGACTGATGTTTGAGACTTCTTGTTTAATGGCAGCCAACCTCTTCCTTAATTTTTCTTCTACCTCTTAAAGCCTCGACATGGATGATCCATTCAGGTGTTGTAATGAATTATAATGTAGGTTTGATTATATCAGTTTTTGAAGCATTTTAAGTTTCTTGAAGTTTTCAGATCTGAGAGGATCTCATATCTGATACTTTTCCTCCAAAGGCTGCCGGAAGACCGGATGTCCAGAGAAGACTTTCATTCATCTCTCGTTTTTCCTCAACCTACTTACCACTATGCAAACTTACTGGCCTAAGTTAGATCAAGACCTCACCTAACTCTATATTTCCAACCTAGTTTTATGAGTTAAAACGATATTGTTCTGAGTTTACTCCCATTCAATCACCCTTTATAAACAACCTGTGACATATAAACTGATGGGTATTGGGCTTACTCCTGCTGCAATCCAGGAGTGACTTATGGTGCTAACAACACACATAGAAAGAAGCACACACATACACATGTACATACATTGTAAAAATGTGATCCATAAGACATAAAACATGTAAATATGCATACACACACACACACACACACACACACACACACACACACACACACACACACATATATATATATATATAGAGAGAGAGAGAGATATGAAAAGTCTAAGAGTACATAGGTGGGCAAAAGCGCCTCAAAAAATAATATGTCTGGTATATATCACAGGGATTATGCCCTCAAAAATATACAAAGGAGTTCCCTCGGCACGTAAGTGTTCCACCCTAAGCTAATCACGGGGCCTACTGGCCCTGCCATAGTGAACAACGACGTTTTCCAAATGATGGAAGAGCTAGACCAAGTTTCATGGCACCCCAACTACATGAGGCTGCATAGATGGTGGGAGATCCTCGATCTCGGCCATGGGTACTATACAAGTGAGTACAGTGAGGTTCTTCTCCACCCATCTCAACACTCTCCTAGCCTCTCCAACTGGAAGTCCCCCTACTACTATTACTAGTCTGGCGACTGCTGGTGGTGTTGCCTTTGGTTAAGGACGTCGCCTGCTCCTCACAAAATCTATTGGATGCACTGGTCCCACATCTGTACATAACAGTTACAAAGTTGTTAGATACTCTGGTACACATAAAAATGATATATATAAAAGGAAAATAAAAATTAAAAATAAAATAAAAGCCAACATACCTATCTCTCCTCGCTCTGCTCCGGGAGGTACGGGCATGTCAGGATCCTGGTAGAAGTTGATCCTGACATAAGGGTAGTCCTCTATAGCTGGAATCTTTCAAGACCACTAGTCAAAGAAAGTATCGTCAAATGCCTTGATGGTCCTCCCTCCCCCCTATCGTGGCAACAATGTCACCCACCTGCACACTGCTAGGAAGGAGGCCATGTGCCCCTGTACTGTCTCTCACAGACTGAGACTAGGTACCCTCTCAAAGAAAAATGAGCATAAAACTGTGTTGAACCCAAAGTTTTTGTTGCTCCACCCATGACACTCTATGAGTTGTGTCTTCATTCACTCTAGCATTGTTTTTCTCCAGTCGAACAATCATGTGTTTAAGAATTGTACTGCATAATGCATGTGTGTCCGGGAGGCCTGATGTAAGCCCGTGGATCCAGTGATCTGCCCAATAAGTAAAACTATCACTTTTGGTGATAGGTTGGTAATTTTGTGCATCGACACCTAAGAACCACTTTATATGTGACGACATCACAATGTAGCCCGATCTACTTGGCTATGTCGTGAGGCCCTGGGGGAAAATCATGCAAGTTGACTGGTTCCCCTCTCCTCGAGAGGCCAGTCAAAAAATAGATGTCCTCAGTCATTGGAGTCAACGACTGCCCCTCGAGCATAAATGCCTCAACGTTGGGGTTCCAGTAATCCACCAAGGCATTCAACAGCCTGGGTTGTACCCTCATGAGTGGACACCAAAATAATTTCCACAACCCGCATTGTTTTAATGCGCCGAAAACAGCAGGGTCTTCTTCGACCAAAAAATCAATGTCTTCATACTCACTCTCTCTCCAATGGACATACATCCTGTCAATGAAAAGTTCAGGGAGAAAGTTATATCTTGTATTTTTCTTTTTCTTTACCTTTTGAGGGACTATGTGGGCTATAGTGAGCACAGTCATGTATGCATGTGGACAAAGTATTTTCTTCCCACGGGCATACGTGGGTTGTCCTTGGACAATCCATGTACACACAGGGCTTCCCCTTTTTAAGAGTGTGTGCCCCCAAAAAAACTAAAATTAATGCAAGAAAGAAGTATGGAAATGCAGGAGAAGCTAGTTTGTACTTACTTGGTCCGAGAGGAAGTTTGTTTCATCCTCTGAAGCTCCCAGAATCAACACTTTTAGAAAAGAGGTGGTTTTGTCTTTTTGGTTAATTTTCAATTTGCAATGGTAAAAATGAGTTGTCAGCTTCTATTTATAGACTTTTTTGGCCTTTTTTGCCACTTTTTGAACCCTTTTTTTGTTTTTTCTAGTTTGAAAAACATTTAACATGGTTCTTGAGTTTATCATTGGATGTTATGAAACACTTCACTTTCAGTTTGAAAAAAAAATTGAGAGATGGGTCACTTTTAAATATTCTTTGGTAAAAGTCATTTTTCCAACTTTTTGCATTTAAGTTAGGATTCCACCTCGACTTTTTGCATCTAGTTGTATTTCCCACTTTGCCATAGGATCGAACCCACCGAACTATGAAACAGAACGATCATTATTTCTTTAGAAGTGTCATAATTAGGTAGTATAACCTACCTCCACATGGATTCCCTAGGTAGATCCTCGTTGCATTTTGGTGTCCATATCGTCGTTAATGACTTTAGGCTCGGGAGTCCTTGTTAGTCCTATCATGATTACGAGTTTGAGACTCATATGTCTGATGCGCTATCGATCTTTGCCTCACCCTCAGGACTCCCAAGAAAAAGAGTATTCTTTTAATCCCTTTTCAGACTCTCTAAACATGAAAAGATTGTCGAGCGATCTTGTTGTCCTTAACGCTCGCCAAACTAAAATTTGAATGCACGTCTGTCTGACGGTAGTTTACCCCTTTTTCGTTCTGGATGGTCATTTTTTATGAATAAAGGTATACTCTAGGAACTTCGGTTCGCTATAAGAGTATTCTCAGGTATAAGTTAAACCCTTTTTCGGGCCTGAGGGACTAAATTTACAAAAAAGGAACCCCCACGAAGTCCATAGTTAATCTCTTTTCAGACTCCCTAAAATTGAAAAGATTTTCAAGTGATCTTGTTCCTTCACACTCATTAAACTAGTCCAAAGGAACATCCCCTGTGGATTCCATAGTTAATCTCTTTTTAGACTCCTTAAAATTGAAAAGATCGTCGAGTGACCTTGTTCTTTCACACTCATTAAATTGGTACAGAAAAACATCTACTGGCATGCGTTTACCCCTTGTTCTGGCCTATAGATTAAGGAGGAAAAAGGTACACCTCAGGAGATTCGTCTCACCGAGAGATTTCTCCTAAGTAGATTTTATACTTTTTCGGGCTAAGAAGACTAAATCTAGAAAAAGGTTGTGAGTCCATAGTTAAGCTCTTTTCAGGCTCCTTAAAATTGAAAAGATTATTGAGTGATCTTGTCTGTGTCAGACTCGTTAAAATGGTTTTGAATAGACGTCTTTTCATTGCTATTTTATCCCTTTTTCAAGCCAACTAGACTACCTTCGAAAAAGGTACCCCGGTAGAGTCTTCTTTTACGTTTTTTCAGACTCTCTAAACGTGAAAAAACTATTGATCTTACCTTATCTGAGCTCATGAAAAATACACTAAAGGGGGTTTCATTGTGTCTTGATAATCATAGTTACATCTCCACATCTTTGGCCTAATGTCGGCTCCATGTTTCTCTCAACTGAAACTTTGAAGCATTTCTTATACTCAAGCTTTGTATCACTTTGCCACTGTGCCCTGACACCTTGACCCATGCAGGAATTTTCCCTAAGTGTCCTTTCCCTACACATGTCTCCTTGCGATGAGCATTAGTGTGTTACTTGTGCTTGGAACTAGTATTCTTGTGACACTCATTCCTCCTTTATAATATAACATTCTTTTATTCTTTTTCAAACTCCTCAAAATATTGAAAAAAACAAAAAAATAAAATATACCCCAAAAAGAGGACGGGAAAAGTATTTTCTTTTTATGGAAGCACAATGAGACACCCTTGGACAAAGCACATCCTTTCATTTGCCATCAAGCATTGGTATTTAATATGACCTTAAGAAGTTGTTCTCTTAACATAGAGTCAAATCCTTCTCTATTTGGTTATCCTTCCAAACACATGGAGAGTTTGTGTTTCCTTCTGCATCGTGAACTTATGTCAATGTCATGCTGCCTGAGTTTGATCATCAGTCGTGATATTGTCCAAGGGAATTTTTACCCAACTTGAGTCAGCCTTTCTGCAGTTTGTCTCTTGACCTCATGCCCGACCATCCCCAAAGTCCAATCAAGTCTTTGTTCGGAATCAATGAAGTTCTCTACGAGATCACCGAGATCCTCTTGTTTATTCCCCGACAGCCCGTCGAAGACCTTTGGGTAGTGAAGCCATATATTCAAATTACACTCCTAGCTTAGTTTTGAATATCTTGAAGTTATTGCTTGATCTCTAAAAGCCTCATCTCCAACCATCAGGCGACATTTGGCTTCTTGAAGATGGATACTATACATGTATATCTTTGTTTTTTAGATGTAGATCCGTTGTGTATTGCTCGCTGCTACACTTTATATAGTTATATCACATGGATCTGTATTGCATATGATTGAAATCCATAATTTATTTCATCCCGAGCATGGGTATGCCCGCCTCGGTGAGACAATTGTTATTTTGCAGATGGCACCTCCCAAACTATTGTTCTGGTCTCACTCGCTTCGTACATTGGTGAAGATTTTGTAATTTATTTCGGCCATCAGATGCTCCTCTGACCTCACACATTAGGGGGCATCTGTTATAACCCTAAATTGCACCATACATGCATACCTGACATTTGGCCCTCTCACATGAAAATTTTTCCAAGCACCTTTGAGACCTTATTATAAGCACCCTGTGTTTAAGCTCATAACCCAGAGATTAAATCTCTTATCGGGTGCTATGACCACAGTATTAGGGGGAAAATTGTTGATCTGTCGATCACTTTAAGATTGATGATCCTTGTCGATTGCAGAACTCGAACATGGTCGCAGTTTAACAACAACCCCAACTTCCACAATGGAAATATATGAAATCAAGAGGAAATCAACATCCACCATTGATATTCCTTCCTATGGAGATATACGATCCTAGCTGATTGCGGAATGTGAAATATCCTCTTCGCTAATTTTTCTTTCGACTTTCACAATCTTTTCCATCAATTGATCTATTCCTCGTAGATCTGACGGTCATGATTAAATCATTGTTGATAGGGAATTTCCAAACTTCTAAACCTTCTAGGGTCCACTTAGTATAGTTGTCATCAACTAAGGTAGTTACAGATGTCCCCACCGTCTACTAACATTTGTCAGGTCTCAATTGGTACATAAGGCCTGTCAAAGGTACAAAATAAAGTGACACATGGCAGGCATAGAATAATTCCATGTCACCCTTGGTGACATCATCATTCCATGTCACATTGGCGCTTTGGAACTTCTGCACTTCGAGCTTTGAAAGTTTCTACATCCACAACTTATTAACTCTCGAATGTCGACTGCCAAACAATTTATTCCTGGAGCTTCGAGGCTTCAACAATTTCTTCTCATCTGCACATTTTCAAAATTCTCGAACTTCCAACTGTCGAACAATTGATTCCTGTATATTTGAGACTTTGGCAATTTCTTCTCATCTGCACATTTTAAAAATTGTTGAACTACCAACTGTCAAACAATTTTTTCCTGTAGCTTCGGGACTTTGGAGATTTCTTCTCATCTGGACATTTTCAAAACTGCCGAATTGTCTACTTTCGAACAATTACTTCCAGTAGCTCCGAGACTTCAGTGATTTCTTTTGATTTCGAAATTTTCAAAACTTTCAAACTTCTGACTATCGAACAATTTCTTCTAGTAGCTTTCGGACTTTGGCAATTTCTTCTCATTTGCACATTTTCAAAATTTTTGAACTGTTGACTCCCAAATAATTGTTTCCCGTAGCTTCGAGACTTCGACGATTTATTCTCATATGCATATTTTCAAAACTAATAAACCACTTGGGAAATCCAATGGTCTGCCTTCTCCCTAATGATCTACGACTGAGAATCACTATGGGACTTTGGAGCTTCGGGGATTTGGGTTTTGGGACTTCAAAGGATTTCCCTGCTGAAACACCACAAAACCCCCAGACTGTCAAAACTTCGAATAGGTTGATTGGCTAACATATTTAATCAAACACGAACAATTTATATTAACTCTAGAGTTTGGTACTTCGGAGGATTTCCTTGCTAAAACACCGTGCAACCCCTAGACTATCGAAACTGTGAACATGGTTTAATATACAGACACACGTCCCCAGAAATTGACGGTCTAGATTGGTTTTGTACTTCGGGACTTTAGAGGATCTCCCTGCTAAAACACTACACAACCCTCAGACTACTAAAACTCTGAATCCGATGGTTGTGAGGGGTTTGTCCCTTCCCAAACAAATCCAATGATGCAAATTTAATTTTTGTGGTTCCAAACCCACGATTATCGTGGTCTCCTTTGTATGTTGATTTTCTTGAACTGCTATACCTCTTGATATTTCCATTACCACTCGAGAACTCTCTCAACATCACTCTAGCACTTTGTACATCAATTCCTTGTGGAATTTTGACTCCAAAATCCACATTCGTGGCCCATCCAAGTTCAACGTTGAAACCATTGGCTCTAATACCAATTTGTAACGTCCCTCAACCACCCAAGCTGGGGCATGCTACCTCAAACCTGCTCTGTGTTCAAGTTCTTTTCCATCTGTTGGGCAATGTCACTTGAAATAAAACTTCTCAATATGTTTCTTAAGGGCAGAACTGTCCATGCTCAGGTATAGACCTACTGGGCTATGGAACACAAAGATCTTTGGGGAACATCATACATATAAATTCAACAATAAAATGAATTCTACTAATACATGATTTTAATGAAAAAATCACATCCATTTTCTACAAACAACTCACACATGCAACATTATAATTATCATGACATGTACAGTATAAACAACATAAAAATTAACATAGAAATGGTACTTGTATTTTTATGAAGTTCACCAACTTCACGCAGACCTTTCACGAACGTCCCAGTCTTATACCACATTGCTCATCACTCTTTATAGTGGGTCACCCCCAAGCTGGGACTAAACTCCACCCGGGTAAAGGGAATCCTAGGCTAGGCTTAGGTTACAAAGTATCCAGGAAGGATTTTGTCCCCAGGAGTCCACTCACATCCATAGATTATAGTCCCTCATTCCCCGCATGTCTGTCCCACTCGAGGTAGTGTGCCCCTTCTCTACTTGACAATGTTTTAGCTTCCCCACTCTCCTTCCAGGGCTTCAATAATAGGCCATATAGGAAGTCTTAGAGCACTACAACAATTGTGAGGCTCCCTTTGGGAAAATCACTTCCTCAACAACCTCTCTCACCCGGAGAGATTTGCTCATAGGACTAACAACCTGCTTCTTTAATCCACAGGCCTGACAACCTCGTTATTTTGTCTACCTACTAATCCAATCCACTCAGGTAATTATAACAACAAATACGATATGTATTTGGTAAGGATAGTAACCACACAAGTCTAGAGAAAAACATGGGCAACAACAAAAAATGGCTAAGGTGCAACTTGGCTCGGGCACAATACAAACATGTTATGCTTCACAGGAAAATATGGGTTTTCTTCATGGGATACGGGTTATGGAGCTTGCATGAAATTTGCAAAGTTCAACGATGGAGAGTGTGGATGATGCATAAATGCTTAGTATGAGTGCATTGGTTTGTTAATTAGGTGCATGCAAGAATAGATGAAAACCCGTCACAATGACTAATTTCCCACATAAATTTGAATGTGTGAGGAGTGACACATGGCTCTCTTGTGAGATCATTCCTCCCCACTTAGATTTCGTTCCTTTCCCAAATGAACTTAGAATAATAGGGTTTATTTCCAAAACTTTAGTCTTTAGGAAAATATATATTGTAATATTCCCTTGGGGTTAAGCCCTCAAGCTTAACCCTTTTTCCTAGCCTCCTATCCCCTTTCCCTATCCCTTCCCAATGGAGCTTAGTCCCCCATAAATCTTTCTTTGTGGTAGGTCTACACACAATGATGTATTTTTATTAATGATCTTCATTATTACTTATACAAAAATAGGCTCACTAGCCTTAGAATCTAGGGTCTTCGGCCTAATATTCACATAATCCTCCCAGCTTATAAACACTTGGCTCACCATCCTATAAACACAATTACAATTCAACAGGGGCTCAACCTTGGGGTATTACATTCGACATGAACAAGTTCTGGTACATTATAGGCTGCATTGTTAATGATCATGGGGTGCATGTAGATCCAACCAAGATCCGGGTCATTCGTGACTAGCTATCCCCGACCACACTCACTAAGCTTCAAAGCTTCTTAGGCCTTTCCAATTTCTATCTCAGGTTTGTATTGTTGGATTACTGAGAGGGGGGGTGAATCAATAATAGATAAATTTAATCCTTTTTAACCATATAATCCAAGTGTTATATCAATGTAGCATTATCACCCAATAACTGAAGATTAAATAAACAATGAACAAATGAATAGTCATACACATACACAGTACACCAGTGTTTTACGTGGAAACCCAAAGCGAGAGAAAACCATGGAATGCCTTTTCTTATATGTCTTGAAGAATTACATTCATTGGAAGTACCAACTTCCTTTGTTTTTCAGCTACAACTGGACGGAGGCTCCAACCCCCTAGTTTCTCAGGCTACAACCTGAGAGAATCTCCAACTCCCCAATTCTCTTGCTACAACCAGAAGGAGGCTACAACCCCCTATGTTCTCCGGCTACAACCAGAAGGTGGCTACAACCACATGTCCTTTCCCCGTCCAACCTCCCTGAAGTAGAAGTAGAATGATGGAACCACTGTCACACTATCACTGTGAGATATACCATTGTAAACCTGTACCAATCAACTTGTACCAAATAACCTGTACCATGCACCAACCATGCATCAACCTATACCTCAACCTATAATCAACTTGTACCATAAACAAGTGCATCAACCATGCACCAACCTGTACCAACCGACCTGTAATCAACCTGTACCATAAACAAGTGCATCAACCATGCACCAACCTGTACCAACCGACCTGTAATCAACATGTACCATAAACAAGTGCATCAACCATGCACCAAACTGTACCTCAACATGTAATCAACCTATACCATAAAAAAATGCATCAACCATGCAACAACCTGTACCTCAACCTGTACCATAAACAAGTGTATCAACCATGCACCAACCTGTACCATGAACAAGTGCATCAACCATGCACCAAACCTGTACAAATAATGTGTCACAACAACCTGTCATAACAACTTGTCCAAACAACCTATCACAACAACCCGTCTCATCAATTTTATCAACCAAATCAGATCTACTCACCAATATCAATCACCAAGACAACTATCAAAGATGTGCATCAACCAAGTATAACACAACAACTCATAATCATCACCAAGATCAATATGTGTTTCTGATAATACAAGTATGCTACATCATCCATAAACCATGTGTTAAAAATACTACTAACAAGTGCCTCCAACCATGTATCAAGTATGTACCAATCATGTATCAACTACTCATCAACTATGACTCATCAATATGTACCAACATCATCAACTATAGACCTCATGTATGTGCCAACTCATCAACTACTTGTCTCAACCATGTACTCAACATGTACCTCAACCAATATCCCTCATCAATTTCATCATACAAATCTGATTTGTATCTCTGTAATAGACCTGGTGTATATGATCACATTCCTGCAAACCTTCCTTAACTTTAACA
>SNQJ01S0011820.1:1355-23140 GCA_010110895.2 Picea sitchensis | reverse complement strand
CAATTAGGTCTTTGACCAGCCTCCCCACGCAGATTGAGCTCAGATTTGATGTCAAATCGACTTGGGAGCCGATCCATTAGTGGTTGGGAGGCCGACCAGCTTCATAAATGCGCCATTTGGCAGGCGCGCGGGTTTTTCACCCCACAGCCGCGCATATGCGCTCCAGATATGAAGATGTTGCGCGCGCACACGCGCGCTCAGTGGGTGCATAGCGCTTTTTAATTTTTTGGCCATTTTGCATAGTTTTGACCCTTTTGCTGTGCTGTGGAATTAATCCTTGTGCCATGAACGACTGTTTTTCTGTGTTGATGATGCAGAGTTCTTGTCGCCCTGTGCGGACGAAATTTCAGTGATAACAGTCATTATCTGGTCTCTTATATTTTAGGGGAGAATATTCCACCTGGAGAATATTCTCTTTCAGTTCACACTTCAGTTTGACTAGTTGATTTGAGTTTAGATGTTGCATTGGTTTTGTCACCATGCAACATTGGGATCATCACCAGCTAATGTGAACTTGTCTTGGGATCATCACTAGACTGGCAAATTACTCTTGATTCCCTGAGTTAACTCCTCACTACTCTCCATTCACATAGTTAACTGAACACTAGTTGACTAGTTAACTCAGCTAGGTGGTAGTTCACTCTCGTAATTGCCTGAGAGACTAGACTAGGTGGCAGTTTACTCCTGCAACTTTTGGTGTGTTTCTAGATCACTCTAGACCAACACTATGGCTCATTAGTTACTCATGTATCCTATATCTATTGTAAATTATTCACTTTTTTGAGTGTCGAAAACGGTTAATGAGAATTCTTCCATTCTTTCTCTCCTTCTTCTTCTTTCTTCTATTCTCTCTGCAAATGTGTGTATCATTGTTTAGCTAGATCTATTCTGTGCAGGTTCAACACATTTAAAATCATCATGATCTTCCCATCATGAGGAAAACAAAGAGTAAAAAATATGGACAATACGATTGCAGCCATAGCGTAAGTCCAATTGCGTCCTAGTAACAAGTTATAATCGAGGGGTGCATCAACCACCTCGACATCCACCTCTATCATCTTCCCACCTAATTGGACTAGAAAGGTAGGAATAATATCGTGAGGGTGGAAGGAATGACCATCAAAAGAAGTCAACATCGTTGGATACTAAGAAAGGTTTAGAGAGTCAAGGGATTTCCAACAAACCAGAGACATCACACATGTTGCAGCTCCTTCATCAAAAAAAGTACGCTTGATGGTATACTTCGAGTAACCCAGGCGGATTTGGAATGCCACATGGTAAGGCAAGCAAGGATTCACATCTATGACTTCAAACATGATAACTTTTGAGCCACAAGGATCTAGAGCTCCTAACACAGATAGCAAGGCATTCCTCTATGAAGGACACGTCCGGAGTACCTCCAGATCCAACATTGCAAAAGGGGTTTGACCCAGGTCCTCAACAATAGAGTAATTATGGGTGGCTCTAGCATTAGGATTGTGGGTAGAGCACTTGAGTAATCCTTTCGTAATACGATGTGGGGGCTCCATTTTTTCTATCTGTAAGGGCGTCTCTAGAGGAGGGGGAGACTCTAGACCAAGTATAGTCTGTGGAGAATTGTAATAGCAAGAACGAGTGGCTACATTAACCTCATATTTAACCATATTGATGCATAAATGGTCATCATATTGCATCGGTGGGTTTTGAATCCCACACACCACATTTATAGCATTTGAGGAGCTCGATGCCATGTGTTGGTTATGTGGAAAATGATTAGTCAGCACAGCGGGAAGTAGAGATAAAAACCTCGCAGCTTCTGAAATTTTGGGGCATAAATGGGTAAGGTGATCATTTGTAAAAATCTTACAAAGAAACCTCACCTTATGCCTTTATTTCTTGCCCTCACCAACATTATTATTTGACTTTTCATTATTACCATTTTCCTTGGGTTTATTATTATTCTTCCCACCCTTATGATTATTATTAGGTCCTTTGTTTTTGTTCCCTCTTGGTTGTTGGTTACCATTTGGGTTGGTTGATGATTGCACAAAACGTACATCCATAAAATGAGTGGGATTGGAGGACACAAACGAAGATATCCCTCCTACAGAATGGTTGGGGGTTTCCCAAGGTATGAAACTAACCTCCTCTAGGTGTGAATCTAGAGGATAAAGGTGGATTCATCATGCCAAACATAGTGGTCAAAATCGGTACAAAGGAGGTGGGTGTAAAGGATGGAACGTGAGCAGTAGCTTGTCCACCAAGTTGGTTACTCCATCCAAAAGAAACATGATTAGACCTGGGGTTAAAAGGAGGAAAGCCTCCAATGGTAGGAGTCATTTGCAGGACAGGAGTACTACCAAACGAGAATGGAGTATGTGGAGGAGTTGTGCCCCCAATTCCAATACTAGTATTTGTACCAGCCGCTAGGATGGAAGTTGAAAATTGTGATTTGAAGTTTGGCATACCATAGGAAAAAGGACTAGAGGCCATAGGGATGGACTGAAAATTATAGCCCTATGAGTGACAAAGAGACCCAAAAGGGTTCATGGCTATAGGTTGAGTATTCACTATAGAATGGGTAGAGATGATGATAGGCACCTCCGGCACTACAACCATTGTGGTTGAAGGTGTCGAAGTGGTATCGTTAACTATAGTAGGTATAGGAGTCGAAGGAATCCCATCATATTTATGACTCGATTCAGTACTCATCCTTGTATGATCACAAGTTTGATAAGTGGAGGTGTGTGTACTACATTTGATAACTTTATGCCTTTTAGAAGGAAAAGACTCAAAATGTGGTGGTAAATGTAACAAGTGACGAGACCTGTGGGGAAGTTGGTTTGGCTCCACGATGACACAAGAATTGAGATATAAAACAAATCCTAAGGCCAAATAGTAATCAAAGAGCATGCCAAAATAAAATCAAAAGGCCAATATGCACACAAACAATATAAAGTGGTTGAAAGGGGCCTCCCTCCCTAAAGTAGGTATGTCTCGCCCAAGAGGAGCCTGAGATTCCCTTCTAAATATCGAAGGTATCAGAATCAATTATAAGGGTCCTCGTGGGCTTAACAACTAGACGGTCAGATCCCCCTGCAAAGGTAATCCTCCATAAATGTTGTGTGTTGTTCGACCCTTATCTAACCCAGGGTACCTACAGAATAACCCTTGCAAATAACCTATGTGGTACCTAAGTCAAGCAACTAAGAAACCACGATATAACTGATGCACAAGTGAATAGGCATAAGTCAGGTCCACCATATGGGTAGGGTAACAAAGCCTGAAACCTCGAAATCACTGCCTCTCACATAGGTAAAGGTACTAGCAAGACCCCCATATACGAATAGATCCCTAGAAATATATCTGATGCTAAGAAGGTATCGGGGGAATATCCCTTGAACCAAACTCACACAACCTTGTGATTAACTCTAGTGTAAGCAGAGCCTCCTGATATTACCAATTATATAATGGATTTCTCCACTCCCTTAGTCAGACACATATGTTGATTTAATAGCCTTGGAGAAGTTTACTCACAAAATCCTATTCCAAGGCTCTAAATCCTAAGCTAGTTTGTGCACCCTAAAAAACTAAAATCGTTTCTAATCAATTTTAAATTATCAGTGTTACTTTTAGTGGCCTTTATTACTCAAATAGGTGCGGTCATGAAACTAATGATTTTATGAATCAGCAAATAAAATAAGTGAATATGAATACAATGCAAAGTCCTAACTTCAATTCCCAATAAATGATATTATTTTCAAAATGCAATTCTCAATTTAGTTCTGCAATTCCAAATAAGATGCAATCTTTCTTTACATGTACTAATATCAATGAGAAGGAATCAAAATATCAAATGCCAACAATGTAAAATGCCTAATATTTTTTTATTTTCAATATAAAAGACTAAAAATGCAAGGACTGAACAACAGATTTATATAAAAATTCTATTGTATGCAAACAAAGACAAACCAAGTAGGATATCAAGGAGAAAACACCCAGCCCAAGATGCAAGGACAATCAAATGAAAAGGATGATGAGAAAGGCACCGCCTAAAAATTCAACCAAATAAAGGTTTCCTATCATTCCACAAACACTTAACAGTCATAATAGAGACCCAAGAAGACTCAACAATCATCAAAACCTACCCAGGAATCATCAAACCTAGAAACCAAGAAGCAAAGGGTGATGTACGCGAATGTTCAAGGGAAAAGCATGTATATACGCATCTTGCATAAGGACAACACACGTATGTACATGATTGTAAGGAAAAAACCCGAGTATATGTGTTAAAACACAGCCAGGCTAAGGAGAAGGCTAATAAACTTAGACTCAGAATGAACAGAGGTTGTCAAGCAGTCAGACAACAAGAAACTCAATATAAACGAGAGAAATCTAAGGATAAAAACACTCCAAACCCCAAAAATAATATTCTTTCCCTAGTATGGTCACCAATTCTATTACAAGGAAAATATCTCTATGGCTAGGGGTAAACCAAAAAAAATGGAAATGACTACAGAAATCAACTCTAATATCATATATGATTGTTGGCCCTTGACCAAGTTTGAGGAAACACTTGGTCATATTTGACCATTTTTGGAACTTCGACAGATTGTCAAATATGGAGCACAACGTAAAGTGGAGATCGTGGAAGATAGACCCCTTTCTTGGGTCCTTTTTGGGTTTTGGGGGATAATGTAATGGGTATGGGATGTCAGCCCATGGGTTTACCCATGTTTAGGCCTATTTTGTAAAGTATAAATAAGTAGCTAGGCAATGTAAGAGAGCTCGAGAAGCTAAGTTCTAGTAAAGGCTTTGTGTATACTGTGTGACCGACTTGCAAAGTTGAGTGCAAGTGTTGTAAGTGTTGAGTGCACGGATTGTAAGAAGGCTCTGTGCTAGATCTACTTAGGGAAGGAGGATCTGGCGAGGTGCGTGTAGATCTCCTGTCCTATGCGGAGTAAAATTTTGAGCTCTGTGTTGTAATCAGATTAACCAAAGCTAATAAAGAAGAAGAAGACTTTGTGGATGTAACCCTAGGGTGGGGGTGAACCACGGTAAACCTATGTGTTGTGCTCGGTGGCTCGACCTAATGTGTTTGTCTCTTTCCATGTGTTGTGCTTTGATATGATTATGCTATGTGATTTTCTATGATATACTTAGAGAGATCTACTTTGCTTTGTGCTTCTTAGATGTATGGATGTAGATATGACATATATGAAAGTCTGGTTGCTAGACCTATTTTGTTGTTGCTAAGTGCTAACTTAACCTATATCTAAGTGAATGTTGTGGTTCTCTGCACCATCTGCGGAGTGCCACGAGGGTTAAATACTGATGAATGATCTATGCTAAAGTGTTTGCTAAGTGTTAGAATCACAAATCTGTGTCGCAACTAAGGTTGAAGACACCTGAGTCTTGCAACCACCCTTGCTTCTACCTTAGGTGATACTTCATCTGCTTCGTAGGTGTTGTTGAAAGGGTCGGTAGTTAGGGTTTTTTTGGTGCGTTGTTGAAGTGTTGAACCCTGGGTCTTCCCCTGTGCCAACAAATGGTTCTGTTGTTGGGACCTGAAACTGTGATTGCTGGGAACTGAGGAAGAAGAAGCTTTGTGCAGAAAGTTTGTCCTGAAATTGTAAAGGCTCTTGTTTTGAGTGGGAAATCCCCCTACGGACTATCACTTAGGGTTTTAACATGCATGTAGAAAATACATAAATATTCCTACTTTTTACCATCATCCCAGACCTAATCCCCATTATTCTTAAGCAAATACACAATTAAGAAGATCAAGTCAACATACCTTATTTCCAGCATTTGATATTGATCCCTCTTCACACTTGGTCGCTCTTTGACTGCAACTCTCCTCCCAAGGTTGACCTGCATTCACAAAGAAAAACAAAGAACTTCACATGCATTTGATCTATAGATTAATGGGTTATAGATTTAATCAACATGTACACGATAAACAATGAAAATCTCATATGGTGGGACGGGAAAAGTACTTCTTTATTATTAACTTCACTAAAGCAACTTACAATTATGAAGCCGACCACTGCTCCACGAATCTAGTCCTGGGCTCCTCTTTTACTATGCACCAACTACTAACACACTTTCTTCTCTTCTTCGTTGAAATCACAAAATGGTTGTAGAATCTTGGGCAAAGGGGAATATGAATTTGGGTAGAGTTTCTTTACTATATTTTTCCTCTACTAGAATGGGACCCCTACCCCTTCTTTTATAGGCTAGAAGGAGCTAGGTATTTAGTCGAATGACTGGCCATGCATGGTCGAGAGTTTTAGTTAACTTACCCAAAACTGTGTGTTATGTCAGCAACTTTTCACTTTTCATGCTTTTGTAGGTACACGCGGGTTGTAGTGGGTTAGCTAGAGTATACACGTGGGCTGTAGTGGAGCAGGGCACATGGGCCTTTAAAAAGGGTGTTTTTAAGAAGAGTTGTTCAGTACTGGCTTGGAAAAGAAGTTATATGAAATGCCCTGATGTCAGGTAAGTATATCTGAAGCAAATTAGGGTTATAACAACTCTGTGTTGAAGGAACGATAGATATTAAGAAAATAAGTCATATCTGAATGCTTTGTGCTCTAAGAAAGGTTAAAGTGGAATTTTCTAAGTCATATCTACAGAAAGAGGTAAGATATGTAAGCTTTGTGCTCTGATAAAGGTAAGAATAGTTAAAAGTTCTTAGATCTGGAAGCTTTGTAATGTATAGAAGTAAAAGAAGTGAAAATTTGTGTTTCTAAAGTATGGATTTAGGTATGCTTGATAGATTTTGTCCTAGCTTGAAAACTAGGGAATTGTTATATGAAAGAACGTTTGATATGAATAGATCTGATAAGAATAATGAAAGATATGGTATACCTATGCATAGAAAGAATTTTTGGACTAACCAATGGATGCAGGATCCTAGAAAGAAACTTTTGCAGGCTAGCCATCATGATCCTAGTGTGTAGTACAAGAAAAGTTGGGGATCATGGAAGAGAAAGAGAAGATTAACTCTTTGTTACAGTTGCAGAAGACCATGACATCTTGCTAAGGAATGCCCTAGGAGAAACCCTAATTTCCTCTGTTGTAAGGCTATGGACCATGAAGTACTGGATTTCCCTAGAATGATTACTAGAATTGAAAAGTTGAATATGGAGCAAGGTCAAGAGACTAAGATTATAGAAGAACCCCAGAAAGAATCAGAGATTATGTTACTGAAAATGAAAGAAACCATGGATGAACATAAAGATGTCATTTTGTCAGAGATCTTCAAAGAAAATGAGAAAATTGAAGTAAGAATAAGAGACTTTGACATCGACTATGATCTAGATGAGGGAACACAGATGAACATTATGAAAAAAAGTACTTGGGAAACCCTAGGAAGGCTTGCTATGGTTCCTTCATTAGGAATAATAGGGTTGTTTAAAGGAAAAATGATAACCCTATGTGGCAGAATTACCCAGATAGTTATGAGTACCCATGGAGCTTCGATAGAGGAAGAGTTTGAATTCATTAGATTTATTGAGGACCGTGCCCCATTTCCAGCTTTGTTAGGCAAGATTTGGATTGAAAAAGACTAGATCCAGAGAAAAGAAGAAAAGGAAGCCCTAGAATAGAAAAAGCAAGAACTCATGGAATTTATGACTAGAAGGATCGCCTACTTGATGGAAGAACAAGAGAACAGATATCAGTTATTGAACACCAAGGACCTGGATGTCGAAGATATAAGAGAATTAGAGGAACCAAAAAAGACTGAAATACCTAATCCATATGATGAAGGAGTATTTCCCTTGGATCTGAAGAAAGAACCTCAGCAACACGAAGTGACTATGTCGAGAGAAGATAAGACTTAGAATGGAAAAAGGATGACCGAGACGAAGCTCATTGGGAAGAAGGCTAGGAAGATAAGTAAGAAGAGAGCCAATATCAAAAATTTACAGAAGGTTCCGGAGGAAAATTCGCAGAAGGAAAAATCACAAGAATTGAGCTTCGTCGAGATATCAGAACAACGACATCTGGCACTTCGCCATGGCACAACAATATAGTCGTTGGACCGATATACCCGTTCGACTTCAGCCCTGAATGGACAGAAAATAATTAAAGGATCACCACCAGACCATTGGACCATTCCATAACAGATGGATCAACGTTCACGAAAGCTTCATACCCATTGCAACCAGACCGTTTATGAATTTCCTATTTAGCGCGTCGCACACGCACAAAGAACACTTTTTCCAACTGAAAATTTGAAGGCTGCAGAACTCATAATTGTATACATTAATCATTGCAAGCATATCATTCACCCTAGTGCAGTGTTTTGATATCATCGTGACCCCACTTATCTTTCCTAAGTGCATATGTCCGACGAGATCACCGCACTTGAGGAATCCATCACAGAAGTCCTTCTCGATTTAATGACTGAGAGAGTCATATCGGAAAGGTGCAGAGAGGAGAACTAAGCATAAGGACGACATAGCCAACGCGAAGTTAGTACCATCCATTCTACCATCTTACATACCCCCTCTGAGCAGTGAGATTAATAGGGATAGTGTCCCTAGAGATTTTGAATATACCCTAGTAACTACATATTTACCGAAGGGAGTACGCACCTACTGCGCATATCAAGACAAGGTTACAGCATTGAATTTTTTTTACTTCAACCTGGGGGACTGTAAATTTTATAGCATGATTTCCCCCTATAAGTACTTGACACAAACTAAGGGAAATAACTTGAAGCTCGTCCCATAGAAATGGATGATGAACCTCACGCAGTCTACTCTGCTAAACTTTATGAAAATACCACACTTTGGCAGACACCAGGAGGTGAATGCTTGTGTAAAGTTACTGCTAGCAATTTACCACGAAGGATACCTGTGTTTAGACCGCAGCATAACTATTGATCTAGCGTTGATCAATAGGATCATCGGGCTTAGCATGCAGGGCCCTGATCCCCATGAGTACTATCCTGGAAAGACTGTAGACCATGCTCTTGCGCAGAAGATAAAAGAGGCCTATGGCAATGTTGAGAAAGGAGCGAGAGGCTACAAGGTAGCTTCTATTGAAAGTGGCGCAGTGTGCCTCACATGCCTAGTAATCGCAGGGAAGTTGTTGCGTAAGAATCGACCAACACAAGTATCAGGATTCGTAGTTGACCTTGCAGGAAAGTACGCAGAGGGACTACAGATGAATTGGGCGAAGTACCTTGTGAATCAACTGGAGATTGACTACAGAGAAGCTCAGGATCAGGGGCACAAATTCCATTTTAGCTGGCTCCTGGTACTGATCACCTTTGTTGCATGGGAGCTACCAGAAGGCGCAACTTTATCGAACCTTGACCCTTTTGAGCCACTAGCTACGAAGTTCAGTACCTTGTGGTACTCGAACGACATGATCAAGAAATGGCAATCGAATGTCGTTTTCCACGTATATTATAATCAACTGAAATCAGCCATAAGGAGTGAACCTTGCATAACCCTGAACACTTTACATAGGTTCGGACCTTTGATAAAGTTCAGCGTGGACCGCCATTTTATATACCTAACCCCACATGTTGATGAGCACTTAGAATAGCTCCAGTCCTACTATAAGCTGACGAAAGAAGACCTAGAAGAAATCACCAAGGAATGGTTGGTGGACTCCTTGTTTCAGCATACCCTACATAAATTTCAGACATCGACACCCGAGAAGCTGCACAAGATACACCTAGGTCCAATAGAACAAAGAAGACAAAGGAGATGAAGAAGCCTGAAGAGCATCAGGATATAGATAGCATATCTGTAAGGACGGCTTCCATTATGCCAGATGAAGAAGGTGCAGAATCTGAGCAACAGCAAGTCGAAGTACCACCACCCAGGGATCAAGCTGAGTCATCCAAGAAAAGGAAGGCTTCACCTCTGAATTCTTCCTCTAGAAAGAAGCCAAGAACCACCGTAACTAAGATGTGAACTACCCTCATGTTGGATGACTTTGATTTCATTGTTGCAGTGACCAATGATGCTTCAAAGGAAATAATACAGAAGTAGGAAGCGAAGCAGGAACAAATGTATATCCATATTGAGATCATGCTCCAAGGAGTACATCAGGCACTCCAGTCTATCCAAGCAATCTCTAATATGCCTCTTCCAGAAGGAACAACAGAAGAAGGATATGAATCAGTCCAGGTCCACAATATTTTTGATACAGTCGAAGTATGCCTTCGACGTGCTCAGGAAGAAAAAGCGTAGGCCACCCAGGCCCTCAAGAAGGCATAGGAAGAAATTATTGAGCAACGTCAAGAAGTGCAACAAGAGAAGAATGCTCTCCAAGAAAAATTTGAAGAAGACCGATTGAAGGTCCAAAAAGAGAAAGAGCAGTTGCTCATGAAGCAGATCAGAATTGAAGAAGCAATCAACAGAGCATTTTTCTCTATGACCGGCTTAGAGAAGAAGGTCGAAGATCCCATAGAGTGTCAAGTGATGAAGTTGGATGAAGTTATTCAGCAGCTTCAACAAAGGGTCATGGAATTAGAGCTTTAGACCATACCACAGACTCTGCAAGAAGTGCGCGACCAGCGAGAATTGGATGCTCAGAGTACAGTCGAGAGGATTAGAAAACTTGTTGCATAATGTAAAAAAATAAGTAAACAAAGCACGCAAATATATGAGCAACTATCTAAAGACCCAGAGTTGAAGAAATTGGAGTCCCAACTCTAGGAAGTGAAGTAGCACGCAGATACAGTACAGGTACAACTCAAGCTCCTATCACCTATCAAGAGGATGAAGAAATCCCAGGAACATCGAACTGCCCAACAACTTATTCTTACCATGCAGAACAGAGTGATGGAAGTCACCTAGAAACTCCAACCAAGATAGGAGGAGGCCTATATATTTTTTAAAGAAATTGAAGGCCAAGGAACACTACTGGAACAAGTAGTTGTTACAGTCAAGCAGCAACTGGAAGGGCCTATCAGTGAAGAGGTTTTTTAGGAGTTCGTTGAGCAGGAAGGAGTAGCCCAGAGACAAGTTGAAGTAGCTCGAGCCAAGCTTGAGACCTTTGAGGCAAATTTACCGAGATCTAAGTGACTCGGGATGAGTCACAGGTGAGTGTTGGGGGCCTGTTGGCCCTTGACCAAGTTTGAGGAAACACTTGGTCATATTTGACCATTTTTGGAACTTCAAAATCTTGCCAAAGATGGAGTGCAACGTGAAGCGGAGATTGTGGAAGCTAGACCCCTTTCTTGGGTCCTTTTTGGGTTTTGGGGGATAGTGTAATGGGTATGGGATGTCGGCCCATGGGTTTACCCATGTTTAGGCCTATTTTGTAAAGTATAAATAAGTAGCTAGGCAATGTAAGAGAGCCTGAGAAGCTAAGTGCTAATAAAGGCTTTGTGTATATTGTGTGACCAACTTGCAGAGCTGAGTCCAAGTGTTGTAAGTGTTGAGTGCACTAATTGTAAGAAGGCTCTGTGCTATATATACTTGGGGAAGGAGGATCTGGTGAGGTGTGCGTAGATCTCCTGTCCTATGTGGAGTACAAGTTTGAGCTCTATGTTGTAATCAGATTGGCCAAAGCTAATAAATAAGAAGAAGACTTTGTGGACATAGCCCCAGGGTGGGGGTGAACCACAGTAAACTTGTGTGTTGTACTCGGTGCCTCGACCTAATTTATTTGTATATTTCCATGTGTTGAGCTTTGATATGATTATGCTATGTTCTTTGTTATTATATACTTAGATAGATCTACTTTGCTTTGTGCTTCTTAGATGTATGGATGTAAATCTGACATATATGAAAGTGTTGAGTGATAGACCTATTTTGTTGTTGCTAAGTGCTAACTTAACCTATATCTAAGTGAATGTTGCGGTGCTCTACGCCATCTATGGAGTTCCATGAGGGTTAAATACCAATGAATGATCTATGCTAAAGTGTTTTATAAGTATTAGAATCACATATTTGTGTCCCAGCTAAGGTTGTAGACACCTAAGTCTTGCAACCGCCCCTGCCTCTACCTCAGGTGAGACTTCATCTGCTTCACAGGTGTTGCCGAAAGGGCCGATAGTTAAGGTTTTGTTGGTGAGTTGTTGAAGCATTGAACCCTAGGTCTTCCCCTGTGCCAACAATGATATATAAACAAATATGCTAGAAAGACAAGATAAAGGGCCTACCTCATCCAGACGTTCGATGAAGTCTACCATTAATCACTGGACTCAAAGAAATACACCTGCAACTTGTCCTCAACAACCAAGAAACGCAAGCATATGGTGATAATATATAATGTTATCACATTCAATAGAATAATCCATCAACATTCATAACAAATACTCCCATGGATTAACAATTCAAATATTTTCAAGATATTAATTGGACGAGAAAAGAGTATTTATATTAAAATGTAATCAACAGAAGTGAATGAATTACAAACTTATTTTTCGGCACGGTTCAAAACCAAGAAACTAAGTACCTTCCATCTAGGCCTCCACCACTTCAATCCTCCACCAAAGGCAAGCTCATATAATAGAGACAACAAGGTTCTCAATCAAGTAGGGAAGAGCTTGGGGGCTGAACAATGTGTTCAGACTTAAAAGGACAAAAGGATGAAGACTCAATATGAAGTGAATAATTTCTCCAAAGTAACTTCTCTCTCAAAATTGAATTCTTATCCTATTTTCCATAGCTCGGATTTGGCCCATTTGTATTTTTCAAGTGGAACTGAAGGATCGAGTTAGAACGTTTCCAGTATATGGAAGGTCAAGGATCATGGATCTCATGACGTGACATGGAAACCCGACACCATTTTTTTTAATTTTGGTCACAAAACCTGATGTACACGGGTTGTAGTGGTGCAACCTGCGTATATGCATGTTGAACAATAGGTAGGGCATGTATATGTGGAAAAATAAGGTTTTTAGCTCTAGGATTTGCAAAAAGGGACTTCAATTCTGCATAGGGAAATGGAAAAAGGTCTTATGTGCAATTTTTCATAGGGTGAGACAAATATTTCTATAACAAAGACATTCTAGTTTAATTTGTTAAATAATTTTCTAACTAAATCCACTAATGTGCTATGTTGTTTAAATGGGTGAATTATAGGAATTTATATATGGCCTTGAAGAAGGGAAAACCTGAGAATCCAAACAAGGCCAATTCAGAGAGTAATTCAATGGAGCCTCAACAAAGGGTCCAATGGTATCTATATATTCAAACACTTCTATCTTCATAGGTCTATGACATTATTGACAATAAGGAACTTTTTTTAATGTATAAATAAGAAACATGGGGGTAGTGACAATCAATGTAGCGTACCTCTCTCCAGAGCTAGCGCACAAGGCATAAATTCCAAACCATAACCAAGAGAAATTCCAATCCTAAAACCAAAAATACAAGTTGCAGTAGCTACAACTGCAGCTACTCTCCAGACTTGCACACTTACTAAATTTATGCAGTGCGCACTAGATTTATGCAGTTGCAATCTTTGTGTGTGTACAAATGATCTCTGGCATCATGTATTTATACTGCTCTTTCTTATCTTCTTGGGTCAACTTCTCTTTCTGGAGGCTAAAGACTCAATATTAAATTTTTTTCTTTACCTAACTTGTCTTCTAGGGTTATATCAAATGCTTTAGGGTTTCTTCTTGCTTCCTGTAATATTCTATTCTTGTCAAGGTTACACGTGGAGGTCAATACCTCCCACAGCTACCATAATATTAACACTCCCTCCTAGCTAGGGAGGTATTGAAGGAAATGGTATTGAGCACAAACATATCATTCAATCAGTAGCATCATCATAGACACTCAGACTATCTCATGATTAAATCATGAGCACCATCATCACTATCAGTATCATCTAACATCATCAACTTCATCATCTCTTTAAGCCATACTCCATCTGAGTAATGATGTTGAATAAGTCACTCATTCCATAGAGTGATACAATAACTATTCTTCTAATCCAAACATATTCCCTAGAATAATAATTGTTCCAACAGATGTTGGAAGCCACGCCATGGGATACAAGGACTATTCTTCTAATCAGAATATACGTCCTATAAGAATAAATGGCATGGACCATACACTGACTATCCATCTAGTTGGTAATCATTTTCTACACTATCGATAGTCTTTAGGGAAATCAAAACAATGTCATTCAATAGAACACAATTGTGTCTATCCATAGTAGTACACAACTACTATCCAGTGGTACACAACCACACCAAGTAGCACATGACTACTTGATAAGTGACACATAGTCATAAATAGTGGAACACATCCAACATAATGGAATATAGCTATTTTCCAAAGACATATAGTCTCCACAATGATACTATCATCTGATATCAACCTGTACAACAATATCATGATACAAACTGAGTCATTTGGGCCATTCTTCCACTCACATCTATGAGATTTGGAAGAGCATCTTCCCTCATAAGGTAAAACATCAGCCATGGGATATCTAAACTATTCTTCTCAAGAATAGAAGAATACTTATCCTTGATTTCTGAGCCTGGACCATTCACCTAACTGAGTCATTCCTCTGGCACTAATCATAGTGAAACCTGGAGAGAATGAGTCTTCCCTATGGAATTCATGTCCCTGATTTTTTAACCTGGACCATTCACCTAACTGGGCCATTCCTCCGTCACTAATCATAGTGCAACCTAGAGAGAATGAGTCTACCCTAGGGAATGATTGTCTGGACTATTTCCTAATGGAAATAATTGTCTCGTACCCACCTCCAAAATGGACCATTCTTCGAAACGGCTCACAACTGTGAACTTTGAAAGAATGATTTTCTGGCCAAGAAGACCATTCTACTTGGCCACTACTCAGAGTGAATTCCTAGAAGAATGAATGTCCTAGACCATTCCCCCAAATTGGCCACAAGGGGAATCATTGTCTATGGTACATCATCAATCTATCAGACCATTTTCATTACGAAAATGACTTTCCAATCTAGACCATTTTCCAAAGTGGAAAATGCCTATCTGTCAGAAATCGCAAACCACTTTCTGAACTAGAAATGAATTGCTCATCCTGGACCATTTTTTGAACTAAAAATTGACTTTCCATAAATCAATAACACATCAATTCTCCCTCCCAACCTTGTAGTAATCTCTTCCTTTTTCAATATGGAAGTCATCTCCACGAGCCCCAGCTTCTTTCTTAAGTACGCAAACTTTTCATCTTGGATAGAGGCCTTACCAAAATATCTATTATTTGCTCATATGTGGAGATATATTGGAGAACCACTTCTCTTTTCTAGACTTCATCATGGAGAATATAATGCTTGATCTCAATGTACTTCGGTATATCATGGAACATTGGTTTTCTTTGAAGGCTTCATATAGATATGATCATTACAATATATATCATGGTCGAGTTCAGCACTTTTGTTTCCTGCTAGCTCATGACATCATGGAAAATCTCAAACCGAAACATATCCAAGTAGCACTCTTCTTTCATCATGAGAGTTTTTCGTATATTAGCAATCCATCATCTCAGACTTCTGAGTAATTATACTGATACCCTATCTCTGTTATAGAAAATTTTCACCACGCTTCTGTTGTATATGAGATACGTTGCATCAAGTTGTTTGACTCCATACAAGGTCTTATTATATCTGCATACATGGGTCTCTTTCTGGTATAAGCTTCTTTCTCACTTGATTTATTTGGAAAGAATAGTCTTTTACATGTAAATTCCAATCCATGGATACTGGTGAGTTTTCGTTATAGTTTTTCTCCCTCCTTTTGGAAGAACCTATGAATCTCGCAATGCTTCCATTCACAAGTGTTTTTCCCATTTTCTTACATACATTGTTCTTTATCATAACTTCCATTTCTTCTACTTGATTGCTTCTAGTGGGTTCAAACCAAGCTAGTAGTCTTGTGATTCTCAGTATAATAATTGGTTGTTCTGGATTTTCTTTATTTATTGGAATCTTCATGTTCTTCCTTATGTTTCTCTTTAGCTATTGGTTCCATAAAGTCTTCTATAGATTCCATGCCTTGAATATTCCAACTTCTTCCTTTCATTATAGGATCATGGATGTAGATGGACAACTAAGAATACTTTAAGGCTTCTTTTCGAAGAAGAATTCTTTTGAACACATGTTTCTTATCATGGTTGCTACTTTAAATGGAAACATGGACATATACTTCATAATCCTCTATGGATCATATCATTTAGGATTAGCTCCCTCCTAATCCTTGTTTCATGTATGAATGCATGCTCTTCTTTTTGGAATTCTAAAATCAGATCCCTCTATCTAAGAGAGTCCATGCTTTCGTTTGCATCCTTATTGCCTTCTACAAAGTGTCACAAGTCTTTTTCTAATTTCCTCTTGATTGTTGACTTCTTTCTGTTTTGAATTCTTCTGGGTATCTTCAAGTTTGATTCTTATTTCGACTTATCTGGAAGTTGTTAATTATATAATAGCTTCCACAAGAATTTTTACCAAGGATTGTCAACGTACTTCATCTTTTCAGATACATTACTTGACTAGTAATCATCGTAATAGTAATCCTTATCTTGTTATTCTTCCATAGGTGTTGTTTCACTAACAATCTTATATTATAAGAAATAGATATACAGGAACTATGTAAACATGGTATGTACAAGGACTATGTTATAGAAGAATATTGTTACCTTGACTAGAAGAAGAAATATGCTTCAACTTGTTTGACTTTCTTTGAGGATTCCTTTTCTTCATCAATTGTTGCTTAGTGTGTTTCCTTCCTTTTATTTAACTCAGGACAGTGATTCTTGTAGTGACCATATTTTTGACAATTGAAGCAATGTTTTTTTTACATATCTTTCTCTTGATTTGGTTTATTCCTTGAATCAAACTTCTTTGTGTTCGTGAATTTCTTGAACTTTGTTGTGTAGGCTTGATCATCATCTTTCCTTTGGAATTTCTCTTTTGCACTAATCCTTGATTCTTCTTGTGCATGGAAAGTCCAAATTTCTTCAAATGTGGGATACTCCTTTCTTGTGTTCATGCTTGCGGAAAATGCATCCCATGTCTTGGGAAGGCCATTGAGTATTATATTTACCAGTTCCTTCTTTGAAATAATTTCTTCAATAGCTTGTAGTTGATCTCTTAACTAACATATTCTCACAAGGTATGATCTTATGTTGTCGTCATCATTCATTTTCATGTCACATAGCTCATTCTTCAAAATCAATACTTGTCCAATGTTTCTAACTGAGAAGAGGTTAGTTAGGGCATCGTACATCTTATTATATGAGTCAATATGAGAGATGTAGGGTATCAAGTGGTCTTTTGTAGATTTCACTATGATACTCATGGCATTGATGTCATTGTCCTTGAACTTATCCATAATTGCAATGTTCTGAGGTTCCTTCTCTTTTCCTTCTTCAAATTGTGGTTCCATGATATTTCCTTTCACGATATCCAACACTTTATTCTTGGAAAGGATGAGTTAAATCCTTGTCTTCCATGCTCTGAAGTTAGAAGCCCCTTCTAACTTGTTTTTTGACTTCATAGAGTAAGTCATGACTTCTTTGAATTGGTCAACCTTTGACTTTGACTAAAAACTCAAACTTGGTGTCTTAGCTTGCTAAGAGTACCAGGAGGTGTACTAGGCTATCCAGAAATTAGGTCAGTCTCTTCACTTAAGGTGCCTCAACAAGAGGGTTAGGGTTTTGTTGTTGTAGAAAAAAAACCTTTGAATGCAACTATAAGTGTAATTGAGAAAATCCTCCCAATATATCTTCCGGTGGATAGACTTTCTGAAGACAGTGTGGGCCCATAACTTGTTAGAAAATTAGGTGTGCTCATTTAACCATAGACAATATCGCAATATTTTTACCCATCCATAGGTCGAAGCCACCCCCGAGCACCTTAAGCTTTATAGAGAATAATTCTTGAAGGAAACCCTAGGCCTAATAGCCAATCAATGTAACGTACCTCTCTATAGAGCTAGCAAACAAAGAAGAAATTCCAAACCATAACCAAGAGAAATTCCAATCCTAAAACCAAAAATACAAGTTGCAGTAGTTGCAGCTGCAACTACTCTCCATACTTGTGCACTTACTAAATTTCTGCAGTGCACACTAGATTTATGTAGTTGTGAGTTGTGTGTGTACAAATGAGATCTGTAATCGTGTATTTATATTTCTCTTTCTTAGTTTCCTGGGCTGACTTCTATTTATGGAGGCTAAAGACTCAAAATTAAATTATTTTCTTTAGTCGACTTGTCTTCTAGGGTTATATCCAATGCTTTAGGGTTCCTTCTTGGTTCCCAGAATATTCTATTCTTGTCAGGGTTACATGTGTAGGTTAATACCTCCTGCAACTACCATAATATCAACACTTCCTTCAAAATGTTCCATGTGTCAATGAGAAATACCTCCATCACCACAAACCCTAGCCCTAGGTGACATCAAGCCTCAAGAAGTGACATTTTTCCCCTCCTAGGAAAGTCATTTGGCATGTGAGGGATAGGTCATGTCTTCCAAGGTGTCTTCTAGGCCTCCAAAGGAAATTTATCATGATCTAACATGTGGGCCCTTACCATCCAACTTGTGGGATCCAAGCCCCATGGAAGCCCAAGATAGGTTTGTTCCTCCAAACTTTTCCACCAAACAAGGTCGTGCAAAACAAATAGGCACGCCCTCCAAGGATCTCAAGTCAAAGTATCATGGAAAATGAAAACCACATCGAATAAAAAAGGCACCTAAACATGTGCATAAAAACTACCTCATCAAATTAAATAAATCCTCTAAGACCCTATAAAATTGACTAAGTTTAGGTATGGGAGGGGTGTCATATAAGTCCTATTGTGTAGACCAAAACCCTCAAGTAGGGGATGCTCCCAAGGATGACCCTTCAAGGTCATGTAGTGGATGATGAGGTGGTGTTGGACGTTATGGGATGACCTAGGTTCTACTTTAGGTTTCCAAAAAAACCCTACAAACCATGAGCCCTTCTGGAGACCAGAAAGCAAGATTGTGCACAGAGTGCACAATGCAGTCTCACCTGAGATGGCTTATGGGTGACTACAAGACCCAGATGTTTGCAGCCTTGGAAGAGAGGATTTTTGGGGAATGAAGGACATTCTTTCTATCTCAAAAAACATCATATATATTATTATAAAACATCATTATATCCAGATCTACCATGTTGTAATCAGTTACATTCATTCAAGATTTATTCTGCAGTAAATATTCTAGTTTTTTTATTGTGCGTTGCATTTTCCTACTTACAAATTAATCCATTCATAAGAAAATCATAGTAAGAAGTAACATGGGCATTCCACACAGAGACACAAATTTACCATGGTTCATCCCCCTTGGGATACATCCACAAAGATATGGACTTCTTGGCTCTTTTATTATTTTTCATAAGGAGTATAGCGTTGTGCACATTACATTTGAGGCTGACAAGATCGCACTAAGCTCCACAGCTTGTGACCTTACCCTTGATTACAATACATATCTCTATATGTATGCTCATACATATATATCACATTTCTTTCTTACTATCATATCATGCTCACCTCCTATCTCACACAATATATTTATATTACAAAAATGGGTTAATTACCCGTTACAAAAATGACCAAAACCCTAACCCACTAACCCTAGGTTGATTTGTATTTTATGAGAAGAATGAAATGAATATAGATTATTATTATTCTTAACACAGAAACACAAAGAACAATAATAGATATAAAGTAAAATTGGCTTCTATTCAATAAGGAAATATGTTGAAATTGTAAAATGCAGACTGAAACAAGTTTGCTAGAATGGTGGCGGTTTATCTCTGAGAAGAGATGTGGCGGTTGTGCTCATTCGCAAGAAGATGGTTACAATGAGGCTATCCAAGAATTTTTACAATAAATGGGAATTCCAAAACCCTATACATCCAAAAACCTAACCCTAGGAGATGAAGCGCCAAAAGTCATGTGGGCCCCATTGGGGTAAGTTAGTACATCAACTTCCTGGGGTTGTAACGTTTCCATATGATCTTCATTTTAGGTGCACGATAGCCCATTGGAAATTTCTATCTGAGGACTATACATGTTGTCATTAGACTCAAACTCTACTTATAATTTGACTATGGCGATCCCTAAAAATGTTGTTTAGGGCCTCAAAACGGACTCGGAAGTTTGGGACTCGAAAACTAGAAAAAAAATGCCAAACTGGAAAACTGCCAAAATGTGCTAGATGGAATAGGTGGGAGGCCACTGAAATCCATATGGATGAATCCTCCCTTCTTATGAATCAATGGTCTCCATTTTTTTGAGTTCCCCCATCATATGAGGAAATTTTTGTTGAATTTGTCCACGGGTAAGCTACTTTCCTTAGTGCAGGAGATTCCCTGCCTTGAAAACTCGATAAAGTTAGATCCTTTGTAGGTGATTTCCCTTAACTTGTGTGTCCACAATTTGATCCCCAGATTCCTATTGTATGCAGTCAGGTTTGAGCTCTGTTGGTGTCAATTGTTCTGTTATCTCTGAGGTTTCCAATAATGGTGGGAAATATGGCCGAAGGAGAGCCACGTTGAACACCGGGTGCAGGCCAAGGAAAGGGGGAATGTTGAGCTCAAAATAATTATCTCCCATAGCCTTGGTGATGGTGTAAATTCCATAACAAAGTGGGTGAATATTTTGATGGGGCCTCTTAAGGCATTTTTTCTGCAAGTGCAACCAAACTTTGTCTCCCACCTTAAACTTATGTGGCACTCGGTGTTGATCATGGAGTTGCTTGTACTTGGAATTGGACTTCTGTAAAATATCCTGAACCTATTGGTGGATGTGCTAGATCCTCTCAATGAACTGGGTGGCTTTGTCAGCTTTAGATGGATCAGGTGATGAATCGGTTGGGGTGGTGGCAAGGGGTAGTGCAATATCCATGGGACCCAATGGTTGGAATCCCAACCCCACCTAAAAGGGGTTGTGGTCGATTAAGCTATGTAGGGATCGGTTGTAGTTATGTTGAACATAGGAAAGACTCTCATCCCATGTGTAGGGGTTCTTGGAATGTACATGTGTAGGATATGCACGATCATATGATTGACGACTTCGGTTTGGCCATCTGTCTGGGGGTGGAAAGTAGTGGATTTAGTGAGGTCGATGTCCAGCAGTGACCAAAGGATCGACCAGAATGTGTTGAGGAACTGGTTGTCTTGATCTAAGAGAATGGTTTGTGGGATTCCAAAATGTACCCACACTTATTCAAAGAAGAGTTTGGCAGTGGCCTTCGGTGTGATGCTCTTCTTGGAGGGAGCTAGAATCGTCATTTTAGAAAAGCGATCAACAACCACAAAAACACATTCATTTCCCCATTTGGTGGGCAGAAATATTGACATGTAGTCCATTGAGATGGATTCCCATGGATTGTCGGGAGTAGGTAGAGGGGTGTATAGGCCTTGTTTCTTAGTGGTTAGTTTAGCAATAGTGTATGCAGTGCAATATCTGATATACTTGTTGACATCCTTTCAAAGTTTCAGCCAGTATAAATGTTGTTGCAACACTACCATTGCCTTTTCAATGTTGAAGTGTCGTACTACCCAACTATAATGTGTTTCCCAAATCAGCTTCGCTCACTCGCTTTATGGAACGCAAAGATGGCCCAGATGGAACAACAACTCGTCCTAAAGATGGAAGTTAGGGATAGCTGAGTTTGCACCCAACATTTGGTAGGTGGTGGTGAAGTCAGGGTATGTTTCATAGAGGTGGGGCCACTCGGAGGTCTCGTGGCCGCAAGAGTCTTTCACTATGGTTGTAATGTCCCCAAGGCCGAGCCCTTTATAAACCTGATGTATGGAACGAATTGTAAATATGTTCTATAGGCTGGTGAGCC
>SNQJ01S0011819.1:198559-208977 GCA_010110895.2 Picea sitchensis | reverse complement strand
ATATTCTTGTCTTCTTATTAGTCTTCAAGCTTCTTATAGTCCTCTACTCCCGTGCACAAAGCCACAGAGCTTACTCTGCAAGGACAGAAGATCTGTGCACCTCGCCAGATCCTCCTTCCCCGAGTTAGGTCAAGACACAAAGCCTCTTACAATAACTTGCACTTAACTCTGCAATTCTCAACATACAATATTCACAAAGGATTCACAACTACTCGCACTTAGCAAGCTTCACAGGTTCTTGCACTAAGCTGATTAGAACTACTTCTTACATCGCTTAGCTACTTATTTATACATTACAAAGGAGGCCTAAGCATGGGTAAAACCATGGGTTGACATCCCATAACTGTTAAATAAACCCTAATATCCCCAAAATACCGAAAAATGGGTGAGATACCTTGATCTCCGCTTCGCCAAGGCACTTCGTCTTCAACCAGCCTGTCAAAGTCCCAAAAATGGTCAAACACGACCAAGGTTCTCTCAAAACATGGTCGAGGGCCAATAGACGCTTATGCTCATTCACAAGAAGATGAGTACAATGAGGCTCTGAAGGAATTTTTACAATAGACAAGAATTCCAAAACCCTATACATCCAAAAACCTAACCGTAGGAGATGAAGCGCAAAAAGTCATGTGGGCCCCATTAGGGTAAGTTAGTACATCAACTTCCCGGGGTCGTAACTTTTGCATATGATCTCCGTTTTGAGTGCACGATAACTCGTTGGAAAGGTATTGACGATGAGATTCATTTAGGGGGATCAATCAGATCCTTTGAATATCATTGAAGTGCATGATCGATAAAAAAACATCGTTTAGGCCTTCAAAATGGCCCTGGAAGTTCAAGAACCGAAAAACTGCTAAAACTAGTAAGTTGCCAAAAACCTGTTTTGAGCGAATTGGACAAGGTGAGTGGCCACCAAGATCATCTTGGATAAATCCTCCCCCTTTATGAATAAATTTTCTCCATTGCGTTGAGTGCCCCCATCAAATGAGGAAATTTCTAGTGAATTTGGCCCGAGGTGAGACACTTGCCTTGGTGGAGGAGTTTCCTACTTTGACAACCCGATAGAGTTGGATACTCTGATGGAGAGTTCCATTGACTTGTGTGTCCATGATATGATTAGTGGATTCTTGTTCCATGCAGTCAGGATTGAGCTTTGTTGGTTTCAATTGTTCTTCTATCTCTGAGGTGTCCAATAATGGTGGGAAATAAGGTCGAAGGAGGTCCACATTGAATACTGGGTGCAAGCCAAGGAATGGGGGAAGGTTGAGCTTAAAGGAATTATCACCCATAGCCTTGGGGATGTTTTAGGGTCCATAAAAGAGTGGACGAAGCTTCCGATGAGGCCCTATAATGCGTTATTTCTGCAAGTGAAACCAAAATTTGACTCCCACCTGAAATTGGTGTGGCACACGATGTTGATCATGGCACTGCTTGTACTTGGCATTGGACTTATATAAAATATCCTGAACCTATTGGAGGATGTGTTGGATATACTCAATGAACTGGGTGGCTTTGTCAACTCCAGTTGGAGCATGCGACGAGTCTTCCTAGGACACCGCAAGGGGTAGTGCAACATCCATGGGACCCAATGGTTAAAATCCCAGCCCCACCTGAAAGAGGTTGTGGCCAATTGAGCTATGTATGGATCTGTTGTAGCTATTTTGAACATAGGTAAGAATCTCATCCCAGGTGAGTGGATGCTTAGAATTGTACATGCGCAGGATGTGCATGATCATCTGGTTGACGACCTCGGTTTGGCCATTCGTCTGGGAGTGGAAGGAAGTGGACTTGGTGAGATTGGTGTCCCACAATGACCAAAGGCTCGACCAGAATGTGATGAGGAACTAACTGTCCCGTTATGAGATAATGTTTTTTGGTATCCCAAAGTGTGCCAACACTCATTCAACGAAGAGCTTGGTAGTGGCCTCTGTTGTGATGCTCTTCTTGTAGGTGGCCATAATCACCATATTGGAAAAGCGATCAACAACCACAAAAACATAGTTATTTCCTTGCTTGGTGGATGGAAGGCATGACATGTAGTCCATTGATATGGATTCCCAGGGCCTGCTAAGAGTAAGAAGAGGAGTGTACATGCCTTGTTTGTTAATGGTCGGTCGGTTTGGAAATAACACAGGTAGTGTAGGACCAGATATACTTGCTGACATCTTGTCAAAGTTTCAACTAGTAGAAATGCTGCTCCAAAAATGGCATTGTCTTTTCCATGCCGAAGTATCATGCTATTCGACTGTAGTGGGATTCCCAAATCATCTTTGCTTTCTCGCTTGATGGAATGCATAGATGGCCCATATGGCACAACAACTCATCTTGAATATGAAAATTGGTGGCATCTGTCTTTCCGTCCAACATCTGGTAGGTTTTGGCGAAGTCAAGATCTGTCTCATAGAGGTGGGGCCATATAGAGGTATCGTAGATACAAGAATTGATCAATGTGGTGAGTTCCATGACTCGAGATTGGCTGAGGAAATCAATGACTCGGTTGGTAATTCCTATTTTATACTTGATGTTGAGGTGGAACTGCTACAAATATGTGGACCACTTCTGATGACAATCATTTTGCAATTTTCCTTGTGTCTACATGAACTGAAACGGCTTATGATATGTGTGGATGATTGTCTCCTTCCCAAGAATGTAATACCTCCACTCACAGAAGGATTTCACAATGGAGTACATTTATTTTTCATACGTAGGGTACTTACTGACGACATCTGATAGTGTCTCATTATGATAGGCCATAGGGTGGTCGTGTTGAGTGATGACTGTGCCCACAACATAGTCTGAGAATTTGTCTCGATATCAAAAGGATGTTGCAGGTCAGGTAATGAAATAACTAGGGAAGAGCACAAGCACTGCTTTAGATCATCAAATTCTTTATGTTGGGACATTCCCCACACAATTTTTTTCTTACCACCACCTTTGGTTATTTGGCTGAGGGCCCATGTAATATGGGAAAATCCCAACATGAACCTTCGATAGAAATTAGCAAGGCCTAAGAATCTCTAAAGATCAGTGAGCGTGGTTGGGGTTGGGAAGTCACGGATGACTTGGATCCAGTGGTGATTTTAAGAACCCTCCCTAAATTTATATGTATAATAAATGGGTGAATCCCCATGATACATGGGAAAATTAAAGGTTATTTTATCAATAATATAATATGTATATATAATTTTTTGGAGAATCGTTTAGTCAATTATATAATCTTGTAAAATATTGGTGAATCTTTCACTGAATTATAAACTCTTGTCAAATATTGGTGAATGTTTCACTGAATTATAAAACCCTGTAAAGTCTTGGAAATTTTTTTGATAAAGTAAAAACCCATATATAATAGTAGGAAAATGTGTTCATTAAATTGTAATATACTCTTTACATATTTTGGAAAAGAAGCATAATTTGTAAGTAAGTTGGGTTGCATGCCTACAACTTGCATGTGATAAAAGAGCTTCAAGGCTTCATCATTATTTCCATTTTGACAATAACGAGCAATCATATCATTCCATGAAACTACATTTTCTTGTGAAATTTTATTAAACAGATGACATGCAATTTCTATATTTTTTCATTTTGCATACATATCTATTAGAGTGTTTCTCATAGTTATATTAAACTTGAATCTATTTCTAATTATATAGCTATGGATTTGCATCCCTTGCTGCAAAGCTGCTAAACTAGCACATACTGGTAAAATGCCAACAACAATGACTGGGTTAGGTTTTATGTCTATGAATGCTAGCTGCTGGAGTAATTTAAGAGATTCATAGGAATAGAATTTATGAGTATAACTTTCAATTGTTGTACTCCAGGTGATGATGTATTTTTGAAATGCGTCATCAAAAACGTTTTTCTTCTCCTATTCTGCCAAACTTGGAATTTATCTCTCTAAGGGCGTTTGCTACAAAAATAACTAATTCAAAACCATTTCTCACTAGATAGGTGTAAATCCCCCCCCCCCTCCCCTTTTCCTATGGTAACTGTTAGCACCAAAATATACCCCATCAAAATTTTTGACCTTTCATCGATTTTTGCGCAAACTTTGGTATGTCTTCCATCTTCTCAAACTTTTAATCCAATGAGTGCCACATATATGCTTATCCTCCCATGAGTTAGAATCTACCTTGCACTTTCTTGGTTCTTATTTGAAAATCCCTAATCGCCTTTGCCAAATGTTACCAAAGATCAAATATTTATAAAAACATGTTAATTTAAAATCATTTGATTTTATATTTTAATATTTTATATATTTTTTATTAGTTTTGGCCAAAAAAAAATGGTTTCATACCAAAGTATTATTCCTAAGTCTAAGTCTATTTTACTCTTTTATATATATTTTATTAGTTTTGGCAAGTCTTATTCCTAAGTCTAAGTCTACTTTAATCTTTTATACATATTTTATTCGTTTTGGAAAAACATTTGGTTTCATACCCAAGTCTTATTCCTAAGTCTAATTCCAAATTTGATTAAAGTTATGATCAAGCAAATGTCTCCTCATAATATATTCCTTCTTTCTGGGAGAAACCATGTGCCACGAAACTTCTTGTGTACTTCTCGATACTTCCATCTACTAAATGTTTTTTCTTGTAAATCCACTTGCAAATTACCACTGCCTTCTCTTTCGGTCTTGGAACCACATCCCAAACATCATTCTTTATAATGGACTGGTACTATTCAACCATGGAATCCTTCCATTCTTTATTATCTATAGCCTCTTCATAACTGGTAGGCTAGACATCAATAATGTCACCTATAAATGCCACATAACTAGAGTATGGTTGTGGTCTCTTGATTTCTATGAAGGATCCATCTGGGGAACCATACTTCTCTGCATCCCGAGTAATTTCCTGATCCCAAGTTGGTCTTCTCTTCTTAGTATTCATCTCTCAGGATGAATCTATAGGTATTTGTGGTTTTTCCATATCATGATCTTCTAGTACAACATCATCACCTGCATTTATATCTATAAATTTGGGAGCTTCATGCTCTTCATCATGAATTTCATCTGGATGGTTTTGTCTTGATCTACTGAAGTATGTATCCTCATCGAATGTGACATCTCTTCTAGTCTCAATATGTTGCTGACTAGGGATGTAAACTCGGTATGCCTTCGATGTCTCACTGTATTCAGAAAATATAGCCTTCTTTCTTGAAGGGTCCAACTTCGATCTCTTGTCCTTAGGGATATGCATATATAATAGACAACTAAATATCCTCAGGTGGCTGACCTCTAGATTTTCTCCTGAAAACATCTCTTCTAGTGACTTTTTCCCATGTGCATGGTGAGGACTTATGTTCTTTACATATACAACATTTTTGGTTGCTTCTTCCCACAGATGCATTGGTAAATCTTGATCATGAATCATGGCCTTTATTTCTTCCATGATTGTACAGTTATTTTTTTCTTCCACACCATTCTATTGAGGATTATAGGGAGTAGAGAGCTCCCTCTTAATCCCAACTTCCTTACAGTATGCCTTGAATTCATCAGATATGAATTCTCCTCTATTGTCTGACCTTTGTATCTTTATCTTCTTTTCAGACAAGTTTTCAACAAGTGCCTTGAACTCTTTGAAGTTGTTGAATACTTCACTTTTATCTTTCAAAAAGTAAATCCAATTTTTACGTGATAAATCATCAATAAATGAAACATAGTATACATACATGCCAAGTGAAGCATCTGACATCGGTCCACACATGTGTGAATGTATAATTTCCAAGGCTCCTTTGGATTTTCTATCACTGCTTGGAAATGGTTTCTTCACATTCTTTCCTTGTGCACATCCCTTGCATATGCCTTCATGATTCACTTGGATTTCTGTCAACCCTGTCACCATCTTGTTGACGATCGGTAGTTCTTTGTAATGTATGTGAGAAAATATTCTATTCCATAGCTCACTTGGAGTAATTGTACTATGTACCAATGCCGTAGTTGAATGCCGATTTTA
The DNA here is from genome assembly GCA_010110895.2 of Picea sitchensis. Taxonomy (NCBI): domain Eukaryota; kingdom Viridiplantae; phylum Streptophyta; class Pinopsida; order Pinales; family Pinaceae; genus Picea; species Picea sitchensis. The sequence continues at coordinate 203,020 of SNQJ01S0011819.1, read as the reverse complement.
CTTTTATAAGCCTCCTTCTTGGACACCAATCACTACATCATCATCAATAGATTTTCCTCTTGGCCACATGAGGACTTCACCATCAATGAAAGAAACTCTGAATCCTTTCTCATCTAGAGTTGAGATAAAATGGAGATTCTTCTTCAAAACATGTACATACAAAACATCCTTCATCTTCATAGGTTTTCCAGACTCTAACTTGTAACATGATTCTCCTACTCCTTTAATGGGATATTGATAGTCATCAATGAGCTTCACCTTGTGTGGTGAAACTTTCTGAACTAGATCTAAGAGAGACTCCTTATAACCATTCATGTGCTTAGAAGCACCACTATCAATAAGACAAGTGTCACTTCTATGAGTGACTGTACCTATAAGAGCTGAGATCAATACATATTCTTCACTTGAGTCTTCTTCTTCAGTTTTCTCATGATCAGGTTCATCATATTCTGTTGCATGAGCATGATGTCTTTTATACTTTCCTTTTCTGACCTAACCTTTAGATTTGGGACAATTAATTTGAATGTGTCCCATATTCTGACAGATGAAGCATCTGTAATTTTAGAAATCCTTCTTAGACATGTGAGTCTTTTGTAATCCATGAGGCTCCCTGTGTGAGTGAACTTCCTTCTTTCTCTTTCCTTTTCTGGTATGTGCTACTAGGGCTTGATTTTCCTCATCGCCTAGTTTCTCTTCTCTTGCTTCCAATATAGCTTCTTCCCGAGTAAAATCCTCCCATAGTTTGCTAAACCTTGTTATACTTCTTCTTGAACATATACCTTGAATGAATGATTCCCAAGATCTGGGGACACCATTCAATGTAGTCATCACCAACTCGACTTATTCGATTGTGTTTCCAATGGCTTCAAGTTTTTCTTTGATTTGAGACACCCTTGTGAAGTATTATTGGATAGTTTCTAAATTTTGCATCTTCACATTCTTTAGTTGTGTCCTCAAGGTCATATTCCAGTTAATATTCTTTCCTTCATATGATTTGGATAAGGCATAAAGCATTTGCTTTGGAGTTGTCAGTGATGAGACATGGGGGATCAAATGATCCTTGATATAATCGACATTGATTCTCTTTTCCTCAAATAGGTTCTTTTTATACTTTTATTTGGCCCCATCTTTGTCTGGTTCTATAACTTCTTCTTTTATGAAATCTTGTAGATCATTCTCTTCTAGAATGAGCATCACTCTATACTTTCATGCTCAGAAGTTATCGACACCTTCAAGATTCTCATCGATCTTGGTACTGGGAGACATCCTATCCTTGAACAAGAATACAATAAGAGAAATAAAAAAATTTAAACAAATTTTTTGTGCTTACCATAGAGTTTTATGCCAAGGTGTTTAGTTCCAACTTCAATATGTAGCTGCCAAGACGTCTTGAACTAGGGTTTATGAGGAAACCCTAATCTTTCAAAATGAGAATTTTGGAATTCTACTCTGATGGAAAGGTGTGTCCTTATTAGGTGAACTTCTTTGTGGCCTTACTTTGATGAGAGTCCTCCAGAAAGTGGGTGAAATCACCTTCTAGGGTTTTTTGCAGTTGCGACAAATGCAATAGTTTCTGCACCAGTTGTAGTTTTAAAGACTTCGTCAAATTGAGAATCTAATCCCAAGGAAAGATACACTAGGGTTAAGAGAGTATTCCTATGGTATCAAATTCCCCAAAAAGTTCTTCTAAACTATGAAAATGGCTTCTTTCAGGCCTGTGAACCTGTTGGCAGCCCTACATATTTTTAACTTTTTATATCAATTAAATGATCTATGTAGCTTCCTAACTAGGGGTAATACATTTTTATATTCTTCATAAGCATTTTTCGAAATGACAATTGTAAGTTGTCACTTTTCCCTATTGTTTTCTCATGCTTCGTCATGACTGAAAGCATGAAAATAAATCATGAAAACTTATGACTATGTTATCATTCTTTCCAAAAAAATTACGAAAGGAAAAATGACTCTACAATTTATTAATGAAGCCTTGTTCCTTGCTATGAAGACTATTCCCTTTGTTTCGATTCCGTGAATACCAAACATGCTTGGGGATTGTAAGTTATATCAACAATTTTTTTTTTCTGATTTAAGCATTGATATGTTTTTTTGTGTGATTCTTGGTCATATGTTCTCTCATCCCTAGGCTTTGATTTACAAGTTTCAATCTACCAAACCTTATGTTCGAACCCACTATGTTGTGCACTTATTATAATTTTAATGCTCTGGTCATGGTTGTACTTTATGAGAGGTGGAAATACGATTACAGTCAGATCATCATGTCGAAGTTTGGTCTTGGGCTTTGCAACGCCCCTCCCATTCATTTCAATTCATTGCATATCTTTTCATTATGAGTTTTCTGCTCACACGCCACAGACTGTTGATGGTTTTCGGGCTTGGAGTATAGCTCTGATCTACTCTTACAAACCCTTCATGATTACAATGATCTCTTTATGCCTTCGTGACTGTTGGTCTGTTGAAACCTTATGGCCCTTTTCGTATGAGTAGATCTGAACAGCCCTGAAGTTTCACACACTTATTGTTACTTAGCAGAGTTTAATCCCGTTTTTACTTGCTGGAGACAGGATTTTGCGGGAGAGATTATGAGCAAACCGTTATGAATTAGAACAAACCCTTTAAAACCTTGAACGGAATTGGGCCCATTTACCTTCATAGGACACGAATTCTTAAGAAACATTTTCATCTCACAGGTATGTTTTATTTTTTGGACAACATTTTCTCAGAAAATCTGTTGCATTTGGGTTTTCTTTGTTTTTCATTTCCTCTCTGTGGATTTGAAGATTTGTAGGAAAACGACTGAGTTTTATCATGGACAGAGGTTAAACTTGCTATCAAATACCGGTGTGTTTATTTACAAAATATCAAGCTATCACAAATCTACTGCTCCAGTTCGAAACCCCTTGGGCAAGAAGGCCACACTCTGTTTTCATGCCCTGGAGGAGATTTTTAGATGTGATAAAGAACAAGACTTCCATGCCATTACTATTGAGCTAATTCCTGATATGGTTCACAAACCAATTGTCAAGAAATACCACAACAATAAGGTGAATAATTCAGATTTTAATTTGACAAACAAGAGGATTAGGTAGGCTGGATAATACTCAACCAATTTCACTATTTTAAATCCGGATTTGTAGCTATCCTCCTGGTCAAATTGCAAAGATAATAAATAGTTTTTATTTTCTTTTTATTTGATTCTATTTTGAAAATAAAATAGATTAGATTTTATTTTTGATTTTGATTATTTTTACTATTTTAAAATGCTACAGAAACATGTAGCTTATCTTTTTAAAAATAAAAAATAAATTAGTTTGAATCCAAGTCTTTTTCTAATTCGAAATTTGCAAATTAATGGTTAAATATGTATCTAAATCTCTCTTTTTTCCTTTTCTTTTCGGGATATTCAGGAGTTCATGGTTATCAATGGATCTGAAACATCTTTTAGGCTTGTTGGTCATATCTATGATGCATTTTTGCACAAACAGAAATGAACCTTTTTGAGTTTTTAGGGATTTAGTATGAACTGGGTGGTTATATCCCCCTTTTATTTTTGTAATCAATATCTTATCTCAGAAGAGGAAATAGTTACCTTTCTAAAGGCTTTATAAACCCATTATTTTTTGTAACTTGGACATCTTGGCCTGGGGCTAGTTGTGGACAACTTATACTCGAATTTGGACATAACATATTTTTACATTTCTATTTTAGCTATTTGTAAATATTGTTGTTGTCCATGATTTGTTTATCTTGATAATTTGATGACTGTTGATAGCTTTCGCCTTCACATATTATTATTTCGTTAAGATACTTTCTTTCATACAATTCACAATTTTATGCTTCAGTTATATGAAAACAGTGAATGATCATTCGATTCATATTATGAGGTTTACCTTAAACATGTCGATTGATTAAATGCAAGCTGTAACTGTCGGATTTATCTTATCCGTTATTATTTGCAGTCTATTATATCACAGTTATTATTTTGCGTCCTATCGTTTTATCAATTAAATACACCAGTCAATGTATAGTTTCGTGTTTATCCCAAAAAATGTGAATATGCACAACGGATTTATCTCGTGGATGGGCTGATGCACGATTTACGCAAACAGTTGGATGCATACTCTTCAAGTGATTAATAGGTTAGTCTGTTTTTTTTTATTTGCTTGTTTATGATCGAAATTCTTATATGTGGTATAATTTTCACTGTCTACATTTTTTCTGTTTAAATAGTATTATAATATTTGATCTTACAAATGTATATAGATTAAAAACAAACCAAAAAACAAATAGTACTTTTTGCTTTCTTTATCTACTTTCATCAAAAGAACCATTATACATTTGATTTTTTTATGAGTTCAGATTAAAACTCATTATTTGTATATCTTGTATATATGGATTAGATAAACAGAACTATCATATAATTATTATTAAATAAACTGTATA
>SNQJ01S0011819.1:163841-178587 GCA_010110895.2 Picea sitchensis | reverse complement strand
CATTTTTTTTGTTTTTTGTTTTTGTTTCCTTTAGGACTTTAGATTGGCTAACAGAGTCATTAAACCCGTCAGAGTGAATCAGTCCAAACGACTTGGGTTAATTAGACAACCCCAGATTGGATTCACTCTTCCAGTTGATGAGCGGTCATTTTCTCCTGTCAACACAACCTTCCAAAGATTCAAATTTGCAATAGCTACTACAATACCTAAATTTCAAATGTCTGCAGTTTCACAGTCTCTATGCTATGGCAGATATTTGGTCCTGCTCTTATACCATGTTGATTTTTATGTGCTTACAAATATAGATAGTTATATGTCACATTATAATTATAGACAAAAAATATGCCAATATCACTGAAGTCACACCATGCACAAAGAGACACAAAATTTACCCTAGGAAAGGCCACGATGGGGGAAAAACCCAACAACTCTTCCTCTAGAAGAATATCCAACCAAGAACCACAAGTGCAATGTCACAATGAAGAAATCCTAGCACAACAAAATGTGTGCTCATCCAAAAAAATCGATGCAGGAACATTTCCAGGAAAGAACGAGTGGAAGACAACTCAAAGCGTGCATTTTGAAGTAATAATTTTGAATTTAAGGAGGAGTATCACATAAACATTTGAAAGGATTGTAATTTATGAACATCTTTATTTTTTAGAGTTGGGCGATCGCATGAGATCGTTGGGGAATGTATTTTGTTTTAATGAAGCTGTGTGCAGTACATATTCGATGTGTTTGATCTTATATGTATGTCACAAACATTTATTGTAATAAATCCTTAGTAGTTGAATGCTTTTATTTCAATAGGATAGCACTAAGGTAGCTTGGAGGGAAAGATGAATGAGCTTGTGTTGTATAAATAAACGTATTATTTCCCAAAATGAGGTTGTTTTGAAAATAGATATTGCTTCTGAAGAGCATTATATGTATCCATGTACATATCAGTTGAATGAATATAACATAGGATAATTATTCCAAATGTTGGTGTTATTGTGTCTATCTGAATGAATGAATGGTAGGATTTTTGTTAATTTCAATTCTCTTTATTTCATGTTTTATGTTATGAATGCATTTACATGATTGAATGTATGAAAATGTGAGGATTTAGATAAGTTTCAATTGTTTCTCTTCTATGAGTGAGTGCAAGGAATGTATAGTTTCCACAAGGTGTGTGTTGACAGATTCTATTTCGACTCATAAGCTCAGAAGAGATAATGTGAAACTTTTGTATGTAAGGAGTGCATAAGAGTCCACAAGGTGTGCGTCGATAGAGTCTGTTTGACTCAGAATTTCAACAAAGATAGTTGAAAGTGTGCATAGGAAGAAATGTACTCATAGTCATATTGTTCAGGAGGGACAATTGAGCCTGAGAGAACTGTTGCAAGGAGTGCACAATCGCCCTTCACGATTAAATTTGAAGGAATTTTTTCGCAAGGAGTGTGCAAGGTCAATACCTGGCTATATATATCAAAGGAGTCATAATGGGAAGTTTAGAGTGTTGGGAAGAAACAAATCCAAGAAAGATAACTTGGAGTTTTGTATGAAAGTGTGCATATTGTCCGCAAGGAGTGCGTGACAGAGTCTTGTGACTCAAAATATTAGGAGAAGTAGCTCAAGTGTGTTTGTAGGAGAGTGTGAAGAACTGTTTCAAGGTGTGTGCAATCATCCACAAGAAGCCAAGATGTGGAAGAAAACTTGTTGCAAGGCATGCACATGGTAAATTATGACTAAGTGTCGAAGATAAATGCTCTAAGGAGTAAAATGTTCAAAGGAAGAACAAGATCAGGAGGGAGACTAGAGATAATCCTTCAATAGAGTGGAGCATGTTGAATATTCTCCAAATCAATGAGCAAGATTCGTCCATGAGGGACTGGAATCACTCCAGACTATTAGATCTGGGATATCTCCATGAAGGTTAGTCATGAAGCCTATTGACACTTTTGGGTTAGGAAGTGTAGAAGTGTTGTAAGAGAGGGTTCACCTAAGTCCACCAAGTCGCAGAAGAGATCCTGACAGTTGGATATGAGGAGATACGTGGCCGCAGATTAGTGTTTTCGGGAGACAGAGTCTGGAGGATTGCATGGATCAAGTGAAACCTTCGCGAAGTCACGAAGGTCTAATTATAGATGGATCATCATATCCAGGAGGAGACGCGACATATATCCGTGAATTGCGGAATAAAGTACTTCGAAAGGAGACAAGGACGAAGGTTATAAAATTGTTGAATCCCAAAGTTACAAAAGGATTTGGCCCACGGTCATAGTCGTGGTCACAATGGAGAACGAGTCTAGCGTGAGAGATAGCACTCTCAAATTGGTGTTGCAAAAAGTGCCAACGAGAAGGGGTGCAGGTAATTCAAACCTCTAGGTAACATCAAAGGGACCTATGTGTCATTTTCTAGGGTCTTTTGAAGGTCTGAGAAGACGATTTGGCTTGAGTGTTTTGACGATCCTTGACTGGGAGGTCGTAGAATCCCTAGGAGAGAAGGGGGGCTGCATCAAGTGGTATCAGAGCCTAATTTTATTTCCAGGTAGCAGATATTAGACAAAGAAAATAGTCGTATACCATCAAGTGGTATCCGAGCCTAAGTTTATTTCTAGGTAGCAGAGATTAGACAAAGAAAATAGTCATATACCATCAAGTGGTATCAGAGTCAAGAAAATTGTTCTGTCTGATAGCGTCAAGTGGAAACCAGAGACAAAAAATTGATTCTTGTAGGCAGGAAGGAAGGAGGTAGTCTGATAACATCAAGTGGCATCAGATACATCAAGTGGTATCAAATACATCAAGTAATAGTTGTGTAAAGAGAAGTTCAGCTCAATTCCACCTAGGAGACGTGCATAGCCACTTGTAGAAAATCAAGCTATGGAAAGGGAGATGCAAGAACTTCGAGCAAGGTTAGATGCTATAGAGAAAACAAAAAGGAGAGCATCTGATGCTGGAGATGTCAGTGATGTAGAAAATGAAGAAATAGAAGTTGAATAAGATGTAGTAGAGTATGTTGCAGAGGAATTCTTGTTAAAAGCAGTTGTCAAGTTGGGAGCTAGACAAAAGATAGAAATCCCAATGTACGAAGGAAATTTATATACAGAGGAATTGTTGGATTGGATAAGTTCAATGGAAAAGTATTTCAACTATGAAGATTTCGATAAGGAGAAAAATGTGAAACATGTTGTCACCGGGTTAAAAGGGCATGCAACGTTGTGGTGGGATGAACTGCAGGCTGACAAAAGATGCAAAGGTAAGAAAAAGATTAAGAGTTGGGATAGAATGTTATACAAGCTAAAGGCTAAATTCATACCTAGGGATTACTAGATAAATATGTTCAGGAAGTTGCATAACCTGAGAGAGAAGGGAATGACTGTGAAGGAATACACAGAGGAGTTCTACAAACTGAACATCAGGGTTGGACAGAGAGAAAAAGATCATTAATTTTTTTTTTATATATATAAACGGACTGAGATATGAAATCCAGGATGAAATCACCATGATGAAAGTATGAACCATGGAGGATGCTTATCATATTACATTGAAAGAAGAGGATAATTTGGCCAGAAAGTAGAGCCAACGAAGCAGAGGAATAAGTCCAAACAGAGGCAAGGGAATTTCCCATGATAAGGCACAAAATCCCAAGGTTGAGAATGAAAAATCGCATAGTCACTTGAAAAGAGGAGGAATTTTCCAAGGGATACAGTATGGTAGAAGAAACTCTTTTCCTCAAGGAAGAGGAAGAGGCAGAGGAGGAGAAGTGAAGTATTATGCCTATGGAAAGACAGGGCACATGTCTTGGGAATGTCCCGAGAGAAAGAAAGAAGGAGGAGGTGAAGCTCACATTTTGAAAACACAGAAGAGTAATGTTGAAGCAAAAGGTGTAGAAGATGGAAGATATTTGGTGATGAAGAAGGTTCTTTTTAAGCAAGAGCCAGAGGTTGAAAAACAATTGCAAAGAAACAGTTTGTTCAGAACTGCTTGCAAGAATTAGGATAGAGTTTGCAAGGTGATAATTGATAGTGGGAGAACTGATAAATTAGTATCTACAGAGATGGTGGAGAAATTGGAGCTAGAGACAACTGCACATCCAACGCCGTATAAAGTCTAATGGTTGCAGAGAGGACATTAGGTAACGGTAACTGAACAATGGCTCGTTGAATTTAAAATAGGAGGATATAGAGATGAGATTATGTGTGATGTGATTCCCATGGATGTATGTCATGTTTTTTGGGGGAGACCATGGCAGTATGACATGAATTTCATTCATGATGGGAGGAAAAATACTTATACTTTGGAAAATAATGGTAGGACACACATGTTGCTTCCAATTGAAGAAAATAAAGTAAAGGAAGAATCCATCACAAGTATACTTATCATCAGTGGGAAGGAACTACTGAGTGAAGTTAAGAAGGAACAAGAGATGTAGTTTGTTGTTGTAAAGAAAACCAAAGTTATCCTTACAAGTACTTCTATGGATGATCTTCCTGAGGAAATTCCAGAGTTGCTAGAGAATTTATTTGACATAGTAGTGGATGCGTTGCCAAGCTCATTGCCACTCATCATGAGTATTGACCATCACATTGATCTAATACTAGGAGAAAGTTTTCCGAACAAAGAAACGTAAATATTGAAACCTCAAGACAATGAGGAAGTAAGGAGACCAGTCCAAGATTTGATGGACAAAGGGTTAGTCATAGAAAACTTGAGTCCATGCACAGTACCAATTGTGTTGAGTCCAAAGAAGGATGGAGGATGGAGAATGTGTATAGACTCAAGAGCCATAAACAAGATCACCATCAGGTACATATTTCCTTTACCGAGGATGGATGACTTAATGGATTGTTTGAGTGGAGAAAAATATTTTTCAAATATATATTTGAAAAGTGGATATCACCAAATAAAAATGAGAGAAGGTGATGAGTGGAAAACAACGTTCAAGACAAACGAAGGATTGTATGAATGGATTGTTATGTCATTTGTCTTAACAAATGCGCCAACTACTTTTATGAGGTTGATGAGTGAGGTATTAAAAGATTTCATTGGTAATTTTGTGATTGTATATCTGGATTATATACTAGTCTTCCATAAAGCTGAAGAAGAGCATTTGAGGCATCACACATTGGTGATGAGGAGATTGCAGCGGGAGAAGCTACTGATAAATTTAAAGAAATCCTCTTTTATGAAGACAAAACTCATTTATTTGGGTTTTGTAATCTCTTAAATTGAGTTGAAGATGGATCCAGAGAAGTTGAAAGAAATCAAAGAATGGTCGTCCCCAAGGAGCATATTTGAGGTGAGAAGCTTCCATGAATTACCAAGTTTCTATAGGAAGTTCATCATAAATTTCAGTGGAATTTGTACACCAACGATGGATACGGTTAAGAAGAGACACAAGTATTTTAAGTGGACATAAGAAGACGAGAAAATCTTCAATATATTGAAGGAGAAGATAACAGAACAATCGATTCAGGTCTTTCCAGATTTTAGGAAGACATTTCAAGTAAGATGTGATGCGAGTGGAGTTGAGATTGGAGTGGTACTGAGACAAGATAATAGGCCTATTGCATATTTTAGTGAGAATATGAATGACACCAACAGAAAGTACTCCACATATGATAAAGAGTTTTATGTAATAATTCAAGCCTTGAAGAAGTGGAGGCACTACCTTGTTCCAAAAGAGTTTGTTTTGTATAGCGATAATCAAGATTTACAATTCATAACTAGACATGAGAAGTTAAACCAGAGACATGCTAAGTGGATAGAGTTTATGCAAAATTTGAATTTTGTCATTAAACATATTTCTAGTATTGCTAACAAATTTGTTGATGCATTGAGCAGGAGATGTCTGATTCTGCACGAATTTTAAGTGAAAACCTTAGGGTTTGAACACCTTAAGGAGATGTATTGTGATGACCCAGATTTCAAATAGGCATATGAAGCATGTGAAAATCATGTACTCAGAGAAAAACGCCAGTGGGAAGAATATATGATTCGAGATGGATTGTTGTTTAAAGGTTTCCAGTTGTGCATACCAAAGTGCTCGATGAGAGAAAATATGTTGAAGGAAAAAGATAGTGGAGGTCTAGAAGGAAATTTTTGCCATGACAAGGCATTTGCATAGTTGAACAATTCATACTATTGGCCAGGTATGAAATTCGAGGTTATGAAATTCTTGAACAGATGTAAGATTTTCCAGTATGCAAAAGGAAAGAGAAAAAATAATGTATTGTATCAACCATTTCCTATTCCAGAGAGGCCTTTGGATGCAATAAGCATGGATATTGTGTTGGGAATTCCAAGGACACAAAGAGGAAGTGATTCCATATTTGTGGTAGTTGATAGATTTTCAAATATGGAACAATTTATCCTATTCCATAAGACTAATGATGCAACACACATTGCAATTTTTTTTTTCAAGGAAGTTGTGAGACTTCATGGGTTACCCAAGAGTATTGTCTCAGACAGAGACACTAAATTTGTTGGTCATTTCTGGAGAACATTGTGGAAGAAACTGGGGACAAAATTGTATTTTAGTTCAACATATCACCCTTAAACGAATGGACAGACTGAGGTGGTGAATCAAAGTTTAGGGAATTTGTTGAGGAGTTTGGTCACTGAACACCATAGACAGTGGGATAAAATTATGTCACAAACAAAGTTTGCATATAATTATTCAGCAAACAAAAGTACTAGAAAGATCCCATTCCAAATAGTGTATGGGATGAATCCAAGAGGAGTATCAGAATTGATAGATATAGAGTACAATGACTTTAGAAGCGCTGAAGCAGAAGACTTCACTGCAGAAATGCAGAAGCTTCATAATCAGATCAATGAGCAATTGCAGAACATCAGTAGAGAGTATAAAGACATAGCTTGTTAACATAGGAGAAAACTTCAATTTGAAGTGGAAGATCAAGTTCTAGTACATCTCAAGAATGAAAGGTTCCCAAGGGGAACATACAACATATTGAAGCTGAAGAAAATAGGACCATGCAAGATCCTAAGGAAATTTGGTGAAAATGATTATGAGATAGAGTTGCCAGAAGATGTGGGTATATCACCCATATTCAACATTTCAGACATGTATCCTTAGAGGGAATATGAAAAAGGATTAGAATATCAGAAGGAGATCTAGTGGGAAAAGAAGATTCTTATAGCAAAAAAGTTGTAGATGGAGAAGATCATAGATCAATGAATTGATAAGAAGACTAGGAGAAAAACCTGTTTTGAATATTTGGTAAAGTGGAAAGGACACCCGATAGAGGATGCCAGTGGGTTAAATAAAGAGGATATCCAGAAGCATGGAAATTCAATGCAGGAGCTCATGGACTTGAGTCCATGAATTTTCAACCAGAGGAGTATGATGCATAAGCATCACCAGCAAAGCACGAGTGGAAGACAACTTAGCGCACTAGCGTGCATTTTGAATTAATAATTTTGAATTTAAGGAGGCATATCAGACAAACATTTGAAAGGATTGTAATTTATGAACATATTTAATGTTTTAGAGATGGACGATCGTGTGAGATCATTGGAGAATGTATTTTCTTTTAATGAAGCTGTGTGCAGTACAAATTCAATGTGTTTGATCTTATCTATCTGTCACAAACATTTATTTCTATAAATCCTTAGTAGTTGAATACTTTTATTTCGATAGGATAGCACTAAGGTAGCTTGGAGGAAAGTTGAACGAGCTCGTGTTGTATAAATAAATGTCTTGTTACCCAAATGAGGTTGTTGTGAAAACATATATTGTTGCTAAAGAGAATTTTATGTATCCATGTACATATCAGTTGAATGAATATAACATAGGAGAATTATTCCAAATGTTGGTGTTGTTGTGTCTATCTAAATGAATGAATGGTAGGATTTTTGTTAATTTCAATTCTTTGTTATTTCATGTTTTATGTTATGAATGCATTTACATGATTGAATGTATGAAACTGTGAGGATTTAGATAAGCTTCAATTTTTTCTCTTCTACGAGCGAGTGCAAGGAGTGTATAATGTACGCAAGGTGTGCGTTGACTCAAGATCTCAGAAGAGATAATGTGAAACTGTTTCGACTCAAAATCTCAGAAGAGATAATGTGAAACTGTTGTATGCAAGAAGTGAATAAGAGTCCGCAAGGTGTGCATCGACAGAGTCTGTTTGACTCAGAAGTTCAACAGAGATAGTTGAAAGTGTGCATAGGAAGAAACGTACTCAGAGCCATATTTTTCAGGAGGGACGATTGAGCCTCGGAGAACTGTTGCAAGGAGTGCATAGTCGCCCTGCATATTATCCGTAAGGAGTGCGTGACAGAGTCTTTTGACTCATGAGATCAAGAGAAGTAGCTCAAGTGTGTTTGTAGGAGAGTGTGAAGAAATTTTCCAAGGTGTGTGTAGTCATCCACAAGAAGCCAAGATGTGGAAGAAAAATTGTTGCAAGGTGTGCACAGGGTAAATTACGACTAAGTGTCAAAGAGAAATTCTCTAAGGAGTAAAACGTTGGAAGGAAGAGCAATATTAGGAGGGAGAGCGGAGAGAATCCTTCAATAGAGTGGATCCTGTTGAAGATTCTCCAAATCAATGAGAAATATCCATACAGGAGGGAGCATAATCACTATAAAATGTCAGATATGGGAGAGCTCCACAGAGGTTAATCGTGAATCTTGTCAGCACTTCAGGGTTCAGAAGTGTAGAAGTGTTGTAAGAGCGGGGTCTTCGAAGTCCACGAAGTCACGGAAGTGATCCTGATTGTTGGATATGAGGAGATATGTGGCTGCGGTTTAGGGTTTTCGGGAGATAGAGTTCAGAGGATTTCATTGAGAAAGCGCAACCAACGCGAAGTCATGAAGGTCAAATTATAGCTGGACCTTCGGATCCAGGAGGAAACACAACAAAGATCCATGTATTGCAGAAGAAAGTGTTTCGGAAAGAGACAAGGACGAAGGTTGTAAAATCACTGAAGCCCAAAGTTACGAAAGGATCTAGCCCACGGTCATAGCCATGGTCACATTGGAGAAGGAGTCTAGCGTGAGAGCTAGCACTCGCAAATTGGTTTTTCCAAAAGTGCCAAAGAGAAAGGGTGTGGGTAATTCAAACCTAATGGTGACATCAAAGGGACCTGTGTGTCATTTTCCAGGGTCTATTGAAGGCCTGAGAAGCTGATTCAACTTGAGTGTTTTGAATATCCTTGACCAGGAGGTTGCAGAATCCCCAGGAGGGAAGGGGGGATGGAGGGATGAATAAAAAACACATAGGCAAGATATCACATCAATAGAAGAGGGAGAAAACCTATCCAAAAGTCTCAAAACCAAGAAAATAATGTCTCATTGCTGCAATTTTGGCTTCCTGGATGCATTAGCAAATCTTGTTGAGAAGAGGACGAGTTCTAGTGGTTGCAAATGAGGCCTAGTCACCTCCTATTTATATTATACTGTTGACGTCTTCCAGGGACAACCAGAGCATTCATTGGGGCTGAATTTAAATCAAAACACTGTTATTTCTCATTAAATTAATCTGTTTTTTTTAATCCTAGAGCCGACTTCTCATTCTGAACTTCTTCTAGGCATTTCTTCATTGTTTCTTTTTAATGAATGGCTTCTCGAAGTTTCAAAAAACTAACACTCCCTCTGAATGAGGAATACATTCATCAAACATATCTTGTACTTGTTCTTGGTATTATTCTGTCAGAGAAAATTTTATCCATGAGCCTCATTAGCTGTATTGATGATCCATCTCCACAACCATGTGTTTAGCACCTCAAGTCAATCTTGTCCCACAACAAGTATTATGACCACATCAGAGTAACATTCACCTCATATTTGATCCTGGAATGTCCACATTCCCACATGATCATGAGCATCTTTAGAATCATCAAGATTAATCCTGGAATATACATATTCACATAGGATCACTTCGTGAATGCATTTAGCTCGATGCTATCAGACATGTGGAATTGCACCTCAAGTCTTCAATCCATCGAAGACTACGTCAGTGAACATCTACTTCAGATGTAGATGTTCCCTATCTCCCCTGGTTTGCAGCCCAATACTGGGATAAGGGTAGGCTCGATGCTTATCTGAGCCACTCACCTCACCATGAGTGTTATGCCTGATGAAATTCACAAAAATTGGAGGAGTCCTCAGTACATAGAGAAATATGTAGCTTCATTCCATCGAAGACTACATTGGGATTCGAGTCTTCATTCGATCAAATACTATACTAGGATCCCAAGCCTTCATTCCATCGAAGACTACCCTAGCATCATTCCCACATGGTCAATTCTATAAGACCAATCTTGGAATTTCTACCCGATATCCTCCTGGAGATCTAGCAACAACTCAAAGATTGAGTCAGTGGAAGATTACATTTTGGACTATTCCCACATGATCAAGTCTGTATGATCAATATTGGAATATCAACACGATGTTGTAATCATCAACACTCCCCCAGGGAAAAAATTGCCTTCCTACCAAGCTTGTCCTAGACAGAGGCTTAGTTAAAATGTTTGCTACATACTCATGTGTGGATATGTGATGGAGCCTCACTACTCCTTCTTGCACCATGTCTCTAATGAATTTATGAAAGATCCTTCAAAAGCCACCCTTCTTCATAACTTGTGTCACTGGTTGTGATATACAATTGAGTGCTACATATATTTGCTTCGCTAATTGTCTGGAAATCCTACTCGATCCCAAGATGAGATATCACCCCAGGTTCTCAATCTGTCTTCTATACTCCCAATCCAAAAATTGTATATCCCAATAGTCGTACTTCATCATCAGATACCAATCATATCTATCTGTACCACTTAATGTTTTTTGGACTTAAATTTAGTTTGCAGTGTAGTATTTCATCACATAATATGTCATTTTGGTATATAATTTATGTTTTTGATATGGATCTTGTTGTGCACAATGAGCAGTCCCTTTAAATATATTTAATCACACCCAAATATGGCACAAAGAAAATAAATTACCCAGACATATATCACAATTTTATTGCATAAATTTGAGTGACAACAATATACATCAGTCAATACACATGCTATAACACCAAGATAATGAACATAGGCCTGACCTGTGTTAACATTGAACTGTCTATAAGAAATACCATATACAATAGATAAAATGGGATAGAACAAGAATGTAGAGCGAAGTTTGTATGCAACCAATATATAGGATAATTCATAACAAGTCTCTATGAATCAAACTCAGCTACAATGAGGTAAAATCCATCCAAATGATGAAGCAACTCACCCAGCAAGAGATCTAGTATCTTCCCTCTTCCCAAATCATCCCCAACCTGAATAAATCGACCTCTATGACAACCAACTCATCCCCAAATAATGATCCACTCAACCATCAAGTGTTCAACAGTGAAAATAACCTAGAATGAGAGATAACACGACCCTCTCTTTATTAGAAAGTGCATATCTAGATGTAATACAACCTCCTTCAATGCTCTCACGAATTTCTAAAAGGAAATCAGTGAATAAATATCAATCCCCTAGCAAGGAATTGTCCCCACACAAGAATAACTCTGACTACAGTAATATAATGATGCCTCCCATAGAGATATGTGCCCAATAGTCATAGAAATGAAACCAAGATGAGGATATTCAGCCCTCATACACAGATCTCAACCTTCTTCAAGCAAACCATTCCCTATAAAACCCAAACTCGATCTCCACTTCAGAAAACCCAATCTTATATGAAGATAGATTCATACACTTAATATAAATCTGCTAACAATGAAGCACAATGAAGAAATTTGGATGATCTCTACCCCAAAATGACTAGCTAGGGTGGATAGTGTCATCACTGAAACTAATCTCAAAAATTTCTCCTATGGTTTTCGTCCAAAGAGTCCAAAAGACACAAGATCTCTAAATATGTGTTTATACATTTCAGAGTTCATAGATGACAATTATCTCTAGGTTTCTAAGTGTATGACAAAATTTAGTGCATGTTGATTTTGTCATTAAATTTCTACACATGGGACAAGTTTGCATCTTATGAAGTTATTTATATCTTCATTTGGTAAAAATAGCACAAGAATTCAAAGAACACTACCTTTATAACATGATGAACTATAGGAATTTATTGACCCTAGAAAGAAATACAAAAGGATTTGAAAACATTTAGACTTCAGGACGTGACACCCTCGACGTGAGTTGATACACCTCAAGCAATTAATTTCCCAAACATAAAATAATGCTTGTGCCCTCCAAAATAGGATGAGTAAAAAAATCTCAAGTTTGTTCCCAACAGATGTATAAAGAAACTCCTAATGAAAAACTCGATTTTCCAGTATCACAAAACCAAAGTAAAATGTCATTTCTATAATGAACACAAATGCTTTGACAACATTTAACTTAGAAATCATACAGGGGCATTGCAATAAGGATAAAAGGATAAAAGCTTGGAATTAGGGATAAAAGGCATGGACAAGTGTTGAATCTCAATTTCAAGAAACATAATGTGCGAAGTA
Source organism: Picea sitchensis (assembly GCA_010110895.2). Taxonomy (NCBI): domain Eukaryota; kingdom Viridiplantae; phylum Streptophyta; class Pinopsida; order Pinales; family Pinaceae; genus Picea; species Picea sitchensis. The sequence continues at coordinate 166,112 of SNQJ01S0011819.1, read as the reverse complement.
GTGTTTCTCAAAAGATATGTAAAGATGACAAGATTCTAAATTTTTCTTCAGTCAAAAGGAACAAAGCACATCAAGATGTTTTATGTTGAAAAGTATTCAAAGAAGTTATAGCTTGCAGCTCGAGATGAAGAGACACAACATCAAATTTTTATTTCCATTTTTGATAAACCCTTATACTACTCTTTATCAGACACTTTCACAAGAAAACTAAAAATATGAGGATCCTTGATGCATTAAAAGCAAGAAGCAATATCAAAAATAGAAATATCAAACCCATATACAATCACCAATAGTTACTAGTAATAAAATTTCTATTTCTAGATTCAATGACTGTTGAAAACAAAACAACAGAGGAAACTTTAGAGCATTGAAGGTATGGTATAGATTGCAATAGAAGGTTTTTCACCATTGGCAATTAGAACGAAAACATGAACCTCTATAATCAGAGTCTAAACTTTGTAATTTACTTCACACAATATACCTTCCAAACAGACTGTTGGTCTCTGGTTTTGATCATGTTTTTTTGCCTATATTATATTCCACAGACCTCCATTTATATGCCAGTACCACCCTTTTGGCCTTGTTTGACATAATTGACATATCCCTACCATTCAATGGGGTTACTTAAGGTATCTTTACATTTCAAGCTATTTTTATGCACTTTGATGCTTTAAATTGATATTGGGACTAATGTCGCTTGGGTTAGGTACCACTTCTATTTTTGGAACATGATGCCGGTACTAGCTACCAACTCGTACCCGTGGAGATACCAATGGAGCCGCTCAAGATCTGTGCGTTATGGTCTGAATGGGAGATAGAGAGATTCACATGACAATTGGAGTCATCGCCCACAGGGTTCTTGAAGGCCTAATGATACAACTGGGACGTTAATTCTTCATCGTTCACACTTTGTGACACTACGTGTCACGAAGATGTGAAGTACGTTTTAAAACTTGATTCCAAGCTATTTCTGGATCGGTCGATCCGTTTGTTTCTAGGTATTGTTGCTTTAGACTGTTAAATAAAGACATGATTTATATATAAACCCGAGATCACTCCTGAGAACGGGTTGGATTATATTGGACCATGTTATGTTATGGACACACATTTCTGAATCGAAAACTGTTGTTATGTTGCACGACTGTCATATGATTTGAGTATTCTCTTATGAGTTAATGGAACGTGAAGTTTATACAATGTTCACGTAGCATGATTGAGTAGTGCTGGTTATTATTTCCAGCGGTTGTACCGTTTGGTTGGGCCCGCCAAACCGGTTCAAGTCGCTGTGTTACTCTGTTTCAGATTTAGTTCATTTCAGTGTTTTAGAACTTGCATACGAGGTAGCTTAACGTTCATAGATTTAGTTGTTTTAGTGTGTTAGCATTTGCGTACATGAATGGTATATCTGCAGCTCATAGTGTGTCATCGATTTAGTTGTTTCAGAATCATGTTTATCTATTCTTCAATTGAATCATTCCAACATACTGTAATCTTTTATGTTGATGGATATTGAACACATGACTGTTGCTTGTAGGGTTTAGGGTATGAACATGGTTTGTTTGGCCTCTCATTTTCAATTCGAGCATAACTTAGAGTGTGAATGAACTTTGCTTTGTTAGAAAGTTAGTTACCCTGCTTACTTAGAACAGTTAGATTGCAGTTAAATCAAAGGAATCTTCCGGTACCAGTAGGTAGAGTAGTACTCTGTTTTCCTGTAGACAGCTTTAGATTGATTTTGATAACCAGATTAAATGCATTTGAGGAAACACTCTTTCTGTTGTGTCTTGAATAGAAATGGTGATGATAGATGATTAAAAGTAGTGGCAGAATAAGCTTGTGAGATCATACTTATGAATGGAAATAGAAGCACCAACATTTAAACATAAGACTGTTATCTGTTGATGACTTAAATAGGGAATGCTAAGTTTCAAGATCGCCATTAAGATTCAAGTTCTCAGAGTGAGTTTATGTTTTCTTTTCAGGATAGTCTTTAGATAGGAATTAGCTTACCTGCACATACAGTGTATCAGCTCGAAATTTACCAACCCTGGTTTGACAATTTAGTGTTTCAGGTCATTTAAATCTTCAATTTAGCAGCCTGACATTTTTGGCGCCGTTGCCAGGGAGTTGTTTAAAAGGTAAGAAGATAATTGTCTTGATTAATTTTAGAATGCACTTAGCTTGGTTTGGTGTGTTAGCAGGTTGATAGTAAGAGCAGCTGTGGAAACAAAAAGGGTGAAAACCGACATATCAGTTATCACAGGTACTCTG